>VZTA01009237.1:0-65776 GCA_013398855.1 Mohoua ochrocephala | reverse complement strand
AAAAAAATTAACAGGAGAATTTTGTGGAAGTAATTTTTGAAGATGAGGCTGTGTTTGTGTCACCACAGAATAAGAGACTTGATATGTGGTATACCTTTTTGTTCTGGTCCTTGGATGAACATTTTCCAACAACAATTGCACTTGAGGTCTTTTCAAACACTAAAGATTTTATGATTTTGTCTTCCTTTTGAAGACAAAATGTTGCAAAATCAAAATCCACACAAGTATTATTCTTTTTTGGGAAATCTTTTAGAAAACAACCCACACAGTATGTTCTGATAAGGAAAGAGTTGTTTTGTTTTGGTTTTTAATGCTGTTTTTTTTTCAAGACAGCTGTAGGACTTTACATCTCCCTGATACCGGGAAGAAAAAAAACCCCAGTGGTCCCCCTCCTCTGTAGCACACCTGATACTTCTTTCTTACTAACAACATGGAAGTTATGTCACTTTGAGTAAGCTCCTCGGTTGTTTGAGGATATAATGTCCTGATGCCAGCTCATTTTTCACCCAATTGAGCCAACAATTAGCAGTGTGTATATTGTCATGACTTGTTTTGTGCAACTAAAAGTGAATATTCTGATGTTCAGAGTTTGCATATGGGACAGATTTTTAAATGTCTGTATGCACCATTATGTGAATTCATAACAGTGGAGGAATCTTAGAATGCAACTCAATGCTATAGATAAGACAGTAAAAACCAATTTTATTGTCATTTTAAATCAATATTTTATCAAAAACATTAAGTGATAGCTGGGCTGTTTTACTTGCATTTATTTTTACCTCTCATTTTGAAACATTATTTTCTAGTGACATTCATGATAAGCTAATAAATTTAGAGCCTATATGTAATAAAACTGTAGTTTTCATGGGGGAGTTTGAAACTGCTGATGATAACAGTTGATGGCACTTAAAATATGAAAGAGAATGCACTGGTACAATGGGAGCAGCAGGAGTTGAATATGCAATCCTTGTGTGGAGGAAAATGGTTCCTTTGGAGACCAGCTCACAAAACAGAATGACTTAAATGATGGTAATCAACACAAGACAAATGGGATAAACATTTTTCCCTAAAAGCACTGCTTTGTGATCAGATCTTTCGTTGCTGACCGTGCATTAGGTCTGTAAACTGTTCTCCTGAGTCTTCCTGTGCCTTGGTTGGAGGTGAGTTGCTGTGAACACAAGAAACCTGTGGAGTTTAAGTAGTTCTATAACAGAAAAAAGAAGGAAAAGCACACAGAAAACATACAAGCTCTGCAGTCAGTTGTCTGTTTTCTGCACTGGTGAGTATGGAAAAAATTTCCAAGTGAACCTGGCTGTATTTTCTTCCCAGATTACAATGTTATTGATGCTTTCAAGACCAGTAATTCTCGTGAGCTGCTTTGAATCCAGACGTTGTGAGAGCCTGTCCTTGGGTGTCTAGGCTTGGTGTATAGGATCCATAGCAAAGATGTTCTTGAGATCTCCTCTCTGGAAACAATAATATTTCATCAGGTCTATATAAATATAGAACAAAGGATAGTTGTCTGACTAGGAGGAAAGACTGGTTAAAAATACTGGAACAATAACAGTACTGAAAGAAAGAAATCAAACTTTAATGACCTTGTTGCTCTGTCATTGCAGGAGGGTGTGTTGACACTTCTTGACGATCACCCCGGCCAGATCTGCCTGCATCTGCACTGCAAGATTTGCAGAAAAAGCAGTATAGCTTCATGCCTGCTCGATTTTCTGCTGGAGAAAAACCCAGGTCATATTGCATTGCTGTCTTTATGGTGGTTGAAGTATCCAGCCAGAGACAAGGCTTGCATGGAATGTGTGGTACATCATCCTGTAATGTATATCCCATAATATGCCTCTGTGCAATGAAGGCACGGGTGTGGGGATCAGGGGTGAATTCTGATTTTGAGATCTGAGCCTACAAAAAAATTTTTTGCCTTTTTTTTCCCTCTTTCCTCTCTTCTCCAGCACTAGAAGATACAGTCTACTGATATTTATTACCTTGTGTTCTCAAGTCTCTCAAAAGTCTAATTTGTGCTTTGTACACAGGTCTGGGATGTTGGAAGTGGTAACACAAGGATGAATTCACAAATGCTTTCCACAAAGAAATTAGTAGTCTTTCCTATAAGAATTCCACAGAAAATTCTTGAGGTGCTTTGTTTCCCCATATGTTACTTTCCTCTACAGTGGTGCTTATGATTTTAGTAACATTTATTTCAACACGGTGAAGAATGGTTTATCAGTTATATGTGCTTGGCAAGGTTGGTTCTGACAGGGGGTATGTGTATTGTGGGGTGGGTAACGCTTGAGGATAGAAGGAGATTCAAATACCCAAAAAACCAATGCCAAACAGTTTGCAAATGTAATAGAAATAAGATGTTGGAAATAGGAAACAGAGTATTTGATATTTGTGTTCATCCTATTTACTTAGCCCCAGCATTAGGATAAAGATGCTATCCAGTGGTTTTGATTTTAAGAAAATAAAACCCTTCATCTCTGAAATTCTCTGAGTTGCTAGATGACATCAGGTATGAATACAGGTCCTTCTCTAGGATAACGGGCATCACTGAGGAGTTTGTATTTTTACTACATCGACTTAATTTTAAATACTTGCTGCCTGACTTCATAACTTGGTCCTGCAAACTTTGATTTGGCTTCTTGATTAGAAGGCAGCATTAGAATCAAAGTAAATGCAGGCTTGACAGCTACTGGCCTGTAAGAAATTAGCCTTGATGTTGTAACAACACCAACAATTATAAAAAGCTATGCAATAAGCATATAGTGCTATAACTCTATTTAAAAATGTTTGGTTTACATTTTTGGTTTACAGCAGGTTTTTAGCACCATTGCCAGTAAATTTATGGTTTGTGGTGACAGCAAGATACTACTTTTTGTTAATGCAAAGGTGTCTGCATCACATCACCTTTTATGATTTAAGCATTTGTTGGAAAACAGAAAATAACCATACAGATAAATTTGAAATTTGCCAAAATGGCCTTAGATTTCACTTGATATATTCTACTTGTGTATTGGTGAAAACATCTATGTAATGCTTGTTCAAAGTGTGTGTTAAGAGCGGATCAGTCACTTAAATGCAATCTAGTCGGTGGTTCTGAGTCTTTCTCAAAAATTCAACATAAGCAAAACTTTTTTGAAATGGAAAAATAAAAATCAAGCTTTTTTCCAGTCAAGCAATGGAAACTCAAATGGAGCAAGAGACGGTGGTTGGAATATTTATGGTCCAAACAAAGCGGAGAATATGGAATAAATTTCAGATGATACCACATTTTTCTTAGATATCCAGTTGTGTCTACTCAGGAGGTTTTGTAGGCTACAGGATTTTTTACGTTCAAGTTGTCTTTGCCGTGGCATCTCGCTATGAGCAATCATAACTTTTAATATTAATGTTTTCTGTATTACTTCTGTACGGGAAATGAGCTTAACAAACCTGAATGGATGAAATGGCTCAGCAACCAGGTATTTATGGAATTGATGTAGGTTAATGCACAGAGACTGAGGGCACAGGTGGTTTGATTGTCTCAAACAAGATTAACAGCCAATGTGTTACAGAGAAAGAGAACTCAAGATTTCCATTTTCAGGGATGCATTGTTTAAATTGGTCATGGGATTACTAAAAAATTCATGTGTTCATGATAGATGGTTTTATTTTTTACTGCTGCAGTTATTCACTGAAAAGGACAGTTTTCTACACAGAACTATAAATCTCCGCTTGAAATGCAGAATTAATATTTTCAACAGCCGACCTTTTCTGTGTTTTTCAAGTAGGAAAACCACTAATCTGTAAAAACCTTTATGTTAATAGGCCTGGATCCTTAAAAAAAAGCATCACTGTAAGTTAAAAGCATTGGTCAAGCCTTTGCATCCCAAATGATTCTCTGGGTTTGGTTCCCATGGTTACTGAAGGAAGTGCTTTTGTAGCATCCAGCAGAGAACTCCAGGAAGAGGCAACAAGGGAATCATGGTTTTGGAAAGACCAGGCTGTAACAAGCGTGACTGCTGTTAGGAAGACCCCTTACGATCTATCTTTCGACAGTGCTGCTTCTTACTGGTACTGAACCAATTAATAGGTAGTGACATAATGATGCAGGTTAAAATGCCTCTCAGGACAGAGGAGAGTTGATTTAGGAACTGTTTGAAACACCTTGTCATTTGCTATGATTCAGGCAACATGAATGAGTTTTCAGCCATTACTCACTATAATAACTTCACTATTTTACTTAACATATCAGATTGATGCCACGGTAACTAAAATGAGAATTTAACTGCAAAGAACAAATAGGGCTTCCTAAGTCCCTTTCTGTTTCTGTCCTAGGACAAAATTTATAGAATAAAATGACCAAAGACAGCGGGTTTAACTGCTGAAAATGCAAAACAGATGGATGAATATTTAGTCAAATAGCCAGCGGCCTTATATTTTTTTTAACAGCTGAATATTGGTATGAAAGGGCATCAGAGGAAGGGTCAAGTCCACCAAGATCGTGATGACCGGGCTGTTCTGAGAACACAGCTGATAGAGCTGAGCTTGACCTGATGACACATGAGAATCTTACCTCAAACAAGCTCAGCCTTCCCCCCATAATTAAATAAGTGAAGGAAAGCTTCCCTCAGCTCAGAAGCAGTGGAAGCACACTGCTAAGAGTACAAGTGCTTGATGGCTTCACTCACAGGAGAATGTAGGCTTTCGCTTTGCCTTAACTCACATGCTAAAAATAATCCCAAAAAATCTACCTAGCCCTGGATGTATGGCCCTGATGCAAACTTTCTCCTGGGAGAAAACAGCCTATCTCCTTTGCAGCGTGCTCTTTTCCTCGGCTGCTGCTTCCCAGGCCCATTGCACCTGCAGATCTAGACTTCTTCTTCTCTACCTTAATAGTATCCACAAATTTCCTTTGGAAAAAAGGTTTTTGAAGCTCCCACTAAGATCTGGCAGACCCTTGCTGGGGCTTTCTCTTGCTGTCTATTTTAACCCTATCCCTAATATTTCTAATAAGTCCCCAAAAGGCAGCAAAACATTTGCCTGATGCAAAATTTCTCCCAGGCCATGTTTACCAATGGTTGTCTTAAAAATTTAAATGTCTTCCACTTTTTTAAAGGTTGAATTTTTTTTGAATTCAGTCTTCTGGTTGTAATAGGAAGCCTTACATAAAATGACGTGGGCAGACCTACTTTTATGGTTGAAGTCACCAGGGTAATCCTTTAGAACACTTGGCTAAATATTATCTTATTAATTCAATTTTTAAATCCTATTTTTTTAATCGCTGTTATTTTTTTTAGAAGCCATAGTGAGCACCTTTTTTTTTTAATTAGAAATGAGCATCTCTGGAAAGGAAATGTGCTATGATGTGGATAAAAATATATTTAAAGCTATGTTGGCTGTAACATTGAACACCAGTACTGTGGGGTATAAAACTGAAATTTCTTTTTATTTTTAAAGTGCAGAAGTATTATCTTCATAACTTTTGAATCTAGCACTAAATTTACCTACTATCAATGTACTTTACCCTCCCGTCCCCTCCTGCCTATGACAAATATAATAAGATCTTCATTTCTGTATCCAAGATTAAAATACTCCAATTTTTACAGTTGCAATTTCTGGCATGTTATTTTAACTTTAATTCTGGATTTTAGCTAGTATATTATTTGAGCTTTTGATATAATGAAGATTTCTTAGACTATGTATGCTGCTATCTTAATTGCTTTTTCAGAGGAGGGGGAAGGGAATGGATGAAATTTGGATTTTTTAAAAGTAGACAAAATCCTGCTTGTATGGTAGTGATTTTAACTTATTCTTGGTAAATATTTTTATGTAGAATTAAGTCATTATTAAGATCCTCATGTGTACGAGAGCTTTCGTTATCTCTATGTGGCATGTCAAGCTATTTCTTCTCCTATGGGCGAGAAAGAAGCTGGTTCTAACATGAAATTAAACTTAGTAATGAACCTATTGGAATGATATAGACTTAATCCAAATGTACTCTAATACATAACAGTTGCAAACTTTTATGCTAAATTTGATCATGATACCAGTAGCTCAGAGTAAGGGATGGTTTCCAAGCACTCACCATTGACTGAACTTCTATGAAGCAGAAAAGGATGAATTCTGCCCTAGATGGAAGTCTCCAGTGAATATACTCATGAGAGTATGGAATATCTGTCTTCCTGAGAGGTATATGGTTAGGGTATGTTTAGTATGAAAAGTGGAAGAAGTTCCTCTAAAATTGTGGGGTTTCTTCGTGTCCGTGCTTACCAGCTCCCAGGAATTCATGCCTATGTCCACAAAGGCATTTGGTGACTATTTACTGTTTTAGTTGCAGGTCCTTGTAGGCTGACAGCAAAATGTACTCACAACAAATGGGCAACTGCACTACAGAGTCCCTTTAAATCCCTAATGCTGTGCTAGTAAATTATTCAAGTTGGTTTCTGAACCCAAAAGTATGTATGAAAGAAAAATAAACCACTCAGGTTTTTCATTCTTGCTTACTTCTTACTGATTCTAATTTTTATAGTTAATCCTATAGTGCTTTCAAGTTTCAGCTCTTTTCATTGTTTACATATTATGGTTGCAGTCTCTCATTTCTAGATCCAAATACATGACAAAAATCTAAGCCCAGAAATGCAAGTGAAAATGCAATTTCTGACAGGTGTGATGCTATATTTTGTCTTATGTAGTTCTCTGAGAGCTGACTTCCGTAAATATCCTTGGATGTTGGCATTCTAATAAATTTCAAACAAATGAGCATTCACACATAAACTCATGTTATAAGATTTTAAAAAAAGTCATACAAGGACTGTCACTTCAGTGACTTGAGGCTTGTAAAACTGATCCTATTCCAAAACACTGGTGAAGTAGGATTGACAGCTTCTTTCCAACTTAGAATTCATATATATTGCTTTAGTTCTGTGTTTATAAGTAAAATAGCATGTTTAAATTATCTATTTATTGTATCAATTTTCCGTTTTTTGAGCTTTCTTTTTTTTCCTATCAACCAGTCAGGTGATAGAAGCCATAATTTAAGAGATTTCTAATAGCAAGGAGAATGATATAGCAGAGGATCAGCTGAAGCTTATTTGGGCACCCTGACTATACCAGGAGAGGAAAATCCCTGTTCTTTACAGCTAGCTCTTTACACCTGGCCTGAACTTGGCACTTTGGGTTCTTTTTCATTTGAGTGGACTGAACAGAAGTCATGTTCCTCTCAACTGATGATGGTAGTCATGAGAAATGGGCATGAAATGGAATAAAAACTTGACTCAAGTTCTAAAAGTCATACAACATTGGTATCTTTCTGATAGGTAGATATGGGTATAATATCTGTACTACACATTGTTGCAGGCAAAAGTAGCTCGGTGAGGAATTTTACTTACTTTTCCTAATTATTTCCAGTTAACACAAACTTTTCATCACTGATTCACGTTGTAAGAGACGGAAAAGAAACAATCAAACGCCTTGAGAAAGAACTCCCCCTCCCATGAGCTCAGTATCAGTCCAACGCCTCTCCTCTCCCATCGTGGTCTCACCTCCCCTTTTTGCTGGGTGTCACACTTGGTGCCTCCCAAACCCTCGGGGCAGGAGGCTGGGGACCCTGGGTTACACTTTATCTCTGTTGCTCCTCTGCTCTTACTGGTTTTCCTCTGCCCCACCTGTGCATCACCCATGGCTGCAGTCCCTTAGTCCTTGTGTTCCTGCCCCAGTGAGAGTTGCTCAAGGCCATGGTCCCTTAGAAGTGGGAAAAAAATTCTTATTTGATATCTAATATCTGACATCATTGTTTACCATGCTGCAGTTTTTTGTTCTCCACTGATAGATTTTTTCTTAATAAAATAATAAAACCCCCAAAGCACTGCTGAGACAATGATTTAGGCTGAGTTTGCTGAAGCATCTGGTCTGATTTTAGTAGCCAATATTTCTGTAAACATTTCTTTTGCCGGATGCATACTTTTAGCTACACTTAGGAAACAGATGTAATATTCCCCAGAGAGGCAACATTTGCACTGAAGGTGTGCAGGCAGATTGCTAATTCTTCCATTCTGTCTCCACCAGGACCTCAGTTATTGAAAAGCTAATTATTCAGCTACAGGCAGCAATGGATGAAATTGCTTCCAGGAGCTGGGAGACTGGAAAGAAACAACTCATGTTGAAATCAACACCTTTTTCTATCAGCGCCAATGGCAAATATACTACTCTATAAAAATCTTATTATTTCATGTTAAAAAAAAGAATAAAAATGTGTGAGAGCTGAAAAAACCCACCCAGCAATTGAAATATTTCTCATGATTCACTTAGGAACAAAGGTGATGGTGATCATAAGCAAGTCTAGGAACTAATTATACTCTATTTTGAATATCTGAATGCAACTCTCTAAATAGAAGGTGACAGGAACCTTTATTTGTTTTGATACAAAGCTCCTTAGCATTACTAAAAAACTTTCCACTGACTGATGTAACCTTGTTTAATGTTTAGTGAGTGCTAAAGTATTTTGAAATCTAGAGAAGGAACAGCATCTTTTTTTAAGTTCATTGCAAAAAGATAAATGTTTGGTATGCATTTTTTAGCATGTTATCTCTAAGACAAATGGAAGGGTATTATAGAAACCCTGAGCTGAGTGTCATTGCATAGGCTTGTGGTGGGCTGCTTTTCATCTGCAAAGCTTCCTCTTTTCCCAGAGGCTTGTTTCCTTGCTGTGGTTCAGTATATTTTCTGCTGTGCAGATGCAGCTATGTGTGGATTCCATTGGTAATCAGGATCGCTGATAGGAACTTGGGTTGAAGAAAACCCCGAACCTCTCCCTAGAGAAAACCTGTGTACTAGTCCTTTTCTGTCAGGGTTCTAAATGGCTATATTATGATTTTCAGTTTCCAGAAGTTGCATTGGAACGTCTGATTCAGCTGCCTGATTGCCAAAGCTGTCTGCCATTAAAAAAAACTTTGGCATAAATACAGGTGGTTTTCAGTAAGCTGTTCACAAGCTGAAGAGTGGAAAAAGTAGAGGTGCTGGGCCCCAGCTTCAGAGTTTCATTGTAGCTGGGGATCAAAATGTTATTTGGAAAAATAAAAAAAGGTAGCTATAGTCAAGTTAGAAAACTCATGAACATGTCCCTCTGGAAATTTCCAGCATCTCTTATTTTTGTTGGTGGCATTTTCAGCCCTTCTTTGATTAAATCCTGGGAAGTGACACTGGCTGGCTATGTTTTGCTGAAGCTCCACTGAGGGCAAAATAGTATTAGTCCTTTGACCTGGTTTTGGATTATCTAACTCATTTCATATAAGATGCCACTCGATCCAAGTATTCATAAAAGTATAAATAAACTTGATCTAGGGGAAAAAAAGGGTAAGAAAAAGCTGACATTTTGAAGTGTTGATCTTCAGAGTAAACAAATTAAGATTCATCACTTTGGGATGCTGAATAAAAATTTGATATTATTTTGGGGCTCTGGTGTTTGATCTTACAGTTTTAAAAATCAAAAAGACCAAAGAATTATTATTTATGATACATTAAAATATCTTATCCAAATAGATAGGATAGATTATTACATAAGGAACTGTCAGAAATCTCTTGTACCTTGAGACTTTAATGGTGTGAACAAAAGAAAATGGCACTTCCCACCTAGCACAGTCTGAATACCAACCCTTGCATCCATGAGCTAGCCTTTGGCAATAACTAAAAGGACTTTGCATCCCTTACACCCATACTTTTATTTTATTACCTAGGAAGGTTTCTGGACACTGGAGTGCATCACTCTGAACCAGTACCTGGCATAAATAGAGTAAAAAAAAATGCATCAGGGGCCCACTTGCAACAGCTATTAGTCCATAGCCAATTCCGGTCAGAGGCCAAAAGATTTGACCAGCGTAAATGCAGCCTGATCCTTGTTCAGCTGGCTTCAAGGATTGGCACGGTCTTAACACGTAGCAAACACCCTGGAAAGGAGATATGATGAAATCAAAGGCAATTGAAAAAAAAAGAAGATCTGGAAATGGAGTGACTACAATGAAATGTACTGACATGAAATGAGGTGCAGTGAAAAGGAAAGAGACTTGCCAAAATTATTGCCATTGAAATCCCAAAATGAAGGAAGAAAAGTAAACAAAGAGATAAGAAATTGAAGAAATGAAATCTTAAAAAAAAAGGAGAAAATTCTGAAGGGAAGTGAAAACAATAAAAACAAATGGGATGAGATGAAGTGCAGGGCAATGGACCGAAGCTTGCCCAGTCGATCCTCATTGGAATCGCAAGATTTAATTTCCTTTCCTGAAAGAAATTCCTTTTCTTTCAGGAAAGGAAATTAAATCTTGAAATCAGATAAGGAAGTGAAACAAAGTGCTTGGGGTGGACTTTTTATGAAATTAAATTCAATGGAAAGAAATAAAAGAAAATTCAGAAATGAAGTGATTGTAATCAAGTGTAATGAGGTGACACGAAGTGCTCTCGTTTTGCAACGGCTTTTGTAGTTTCAATGTCTTTGGAGGTCTAGGCTTTGTGCTTTTCTAAAGCCCAACCTTAAGCATAACCCAACCCTAAGCATAGCATTAAAAACAGCCTTTTGTTGAAGGTGCCAATCACAAGGGTGGTGCCAAGGAGAAAGGAGGGAGCAATGTTGGGGCAGTGCCGTGCTCCCCTTGACATGCCTTTTGTAGTGCCAGTGTGCCTGGAGCTGTGGGCTTTGTGGTTTTCTCAACCCTAACCCTAAGCAACGCGTTAAAAGCAGCCTACTGCTTAGTGGCCCAGCACATGGGTGGTGGGAAGAAAAAAGGTGTGCAGGGAGCAACCTTTGGGCAATGGGGTGTTCTTCTTTTGAAGTGAAATGCACCAAACCTTGCCGAAATGATACTCCTTGAAATCCTGAAACCAGGGAACGAAGTGAAACCAAGAGGCAGGAGAAGAAATGGATGTAATGAAATGCTGAAATAAAAAGAGAATATTCTGAAACAAAGTGAAAATAATAAAATGTCATGGGATGACCTGAAGCGCAGGGAAATGTACCAAACCTTGCTGAATTGATCCTCATTTAAAACGCAAGATTTCATTTCCTTTCATGGAGGGAAACTGCCTAATTAATCGGTTCATCTCAATTTCCCAGGGTCACTTTTCACACCTGTGAATGATTACATCTTCTCTGATTGTATTCACTCTGGTATTCACATTTCAGCCTTGCTCACATCTAGTGCTTTTTATTGTTGAGTTTACAGGTTATCTCGGAAAACACAAGTGTTGTGCTAAGTCAAAGCAATTTCAGTGATTGTGAAGATTATTGTGTTTTAGATTAAATTGCTAGTAAACACTCCTAGCTTTAATTAGTTCAGGGTGTGAGAAAGACAGGGAGGAGGAAGACAGAGCTAGTTACTATGAAGTGTTTAGGCTATCAATCGCTTTTAACAGAACGCACCTTGCGAAACATCTGTGCTCACTGAGGTCAGTACAAAAGCATTAATTAACATCAGGTGATGACAGAAAGTTTAATTGTTTTTGGCTATAAAGAAAAGCACTCCAGATTTTGGAAGTAAACTAGAACATTTGGCTGTATTTTAAATGTAATTGCTATCAGAGTTTCAGGGTTTTATTTGTGTACGTATTATTCTCGCTGTTGAATAGAAATATGACTAAACTATATTTTTTTAACGTTTAGCTGGTCTTTTCTGTTGTGGTTTTTGGGTAGATACTTTTAAGCAACCATTAACATTGGATTTTTTTTCTCCTCTTGCTCATGTGTTTTCAGTCTGTTTTGCGTTTAGCAAGAGTTGGATTTTTCTAATGCATTCAATCAAAACTATTTTCCTTACAAAAATATGACCTTACTACAACTGAAGAACAGATAATGGTATAGCAGGGTGGGAAGAATCCCTGTGTATCAGTTTTCAGGAGATGTTTTGAGCAAAGGTATGAAAGAAGTAAGATTTTATACATTTCATATTTTCTTCAGCCTTCTTAGTACCCTTTTCTCAGAGAATTGGTTTGAGATATCAGATCATTCTCTGGACTCTTTGCCATCAATTGTGCCCTTCCTGAGCTATGGATCCCAACCAGGTAAGATATTATTAAAGGCTTAGCAGTATGGACTGGAGAAGATGCATTACTTGTCTTTTAGACTCCTTTTTATGCACACTGCATTGTGTTTTGCAGGTTTTGTGCTGTTGACCATGTTGACTGTTTTCAGGTCACAATTCACTAGGGACTAAATTTCAGTATTAGTTTTGCCATTCTCTATTTGTGCGACTTTGTTTATTCCCACCAGCATGTATCTTTAATGATTTTTGTGTTCCTCTTTTCCAGGTCATTGTTCTAATTTCTTTGGAGTTATAATCTTTTCCTCAGTGTATTTGCAGTCTGTTCCAGCTTCACTTCTCCTTTCAATCTCATAAGCCTATTACCTTTGCCATAGTCTGTAGCGAACGGCACCAGATCCTGGAGAAACCACCATAACCTCATACACAGTTCATCACAGTTTTGCTGCGAACCTCTGATATTCTGCAACTGATTTTTTTCTGTATTTTGCACCCACCTAACATCAATTTCAGCTTGACCGATTTCTTGTAGCTTGCTTTGAAAATGCCACATGAAACAGTGCCAGAGGCTGAGCTATATAGCACCTACAGCATCTCCTCTGTTTGTAAGGCCTGCTACCCTGCCCTAAAGGCATTTAGGTGTGTTAAACAAGCTTTGTTCTTGACAAAGCCATGTTAGTTGCTGCTCCAGCCGGTTTAAATTTCAGAAACTGTTTTTTTGTATGTTTTTGTGTGTTCTTACCAAAGTCAGGCTTGGATTTGTCTCAGGTGAAATAGTACCCTCTTCTCTTAAAAGAATAAACAATTTAAAAAAGCAAAACCGCTCCAAAATAAACCCTCTCCCTACTAATAAATTCTAATCAAGATTAAAAACAAGAGAATCAACATTTAAAAAGTGAGAAACAGAGCTTCAATTCAATCCCATGCATTGGAACCTAAACTATGTTCAAATATATACTATTTTTCTAGATATTTCTTAAGTTTATAATTAGAATATGTGAATTTGTATTAAGAAAAAAATAAAGATTTTGATTGATAACCTAATAACTCTCGGGTGAATTAAAAGTCATCATGATCATCAGTAGCTGTTTCGGAAAACATGTTTACTTGCCAGGAAAATTCCTATGAAGTATTTGCCTAAGCGTCTTTCTAAATAAATATGCCTTCATGAATCATGATGCCACTGTATGGAGGTGTAACCACAGATCAGCCACAAATGGAAGTTCACCGATCAATTTCTAAAAACAAAATAGGAATTGCTTTCTAACATTTCCTGCAAAAAGGAAAAGCCAAAGGAAACCAAGGCTAGTGTTTCCCATTGGATCCTACTGTGCAGAAGTCAAGGGCAGTCTCACACAGTTCTCTTAATAGCTTTGCAAATGTTTCATCTCCTTGCCTTCTGTTTTCCACAAGTTGAAGAGTTGTCAGAAGACAGAACATAGCTTGATTTTGCCATGCAACTACATATTTCTAAGAAAAAAAATTTAGTGTCCTTCAGCCACAGGGATTTAAAATAAGTGCCCTTCAGAAAAGGGTTCTGCAGGTAATCTGCCGAGTGTAAATTTCAGTGAACACTGGCAGAAATCTCTGGGCCTTTCCAATGGCTTCATATGTATAGGCTGTGTGAAAATGGGTGGCTTTAAGTGCATCAGAAAACTGGAGGAGCAGAATCACAACTGTGTTTCCTGCCTTTTGAGTGTTATATTATGTAATGTGTTTTCTGTCTTCCCACTTTTAAATCCTTCCTTCAGAGGTTTTAAATTTCAGCTTATTGGTGTTTTCTTTGTCTTCTATCTTTTATATCAGATTATGGTGACTTTTTTTAGGTCTTTCCTCTTTTGTTATTTTCTTTCATTGTGTTTTTCTGATTTTTGTTTTCTCTCTATCTGCCAAATGGAGTGGCTCTTTTAGAGCTATATTTATGGACACTTTTTACCAGCTCTGTCGTCATTCCTGGAAATAAGGTAGCATTTATATAATCAAGTCATGCTCTAGTCACTGCTTTCCGGTACTTGCAAGGTAAAATGTAAATTCTATTTGTGATTCATCAGGATAATTATAGCATTTGCCAGAGTACATGTGGGCAGGTAAGTACACACACTAGTTAGATAATTGGGTCAATAGTGAACAATTTGTCCTTAACAGAACTGGATTTAATAAAGGTAGGTTTAATCTAAAATGAGATGCCCTTTGCTGGAGAAGTTTTCATAGAACTTAGTGTTTCAAAAGCATCTTGCCCGTATTAGAGAAAAAAGAGATGTGTATGCCCTGTACCTTGGACACACACATTTAAATGACATTTTTTATGATCAAGTCAGATATTTTAACATCTTCCTAACTGAAAAGTGCTAATTATGGCTTGGGACTCTAATTTGGAGATCAAAAATTGGATCTCATAATTTGAGAGGTTTTTGTTTGGCTGATTTTTTTTTCTTTTTTTTTAGATTTTTATATAAGTATGTTTAACTGTCTTTGAACTTTTTCCTTTGATGGAAACATACTGTCAAGGTGAAGAACGAGGAAGAAGTGGAAATACATATGTGTTTTTATTATTTTTTTCCCCACAACAGAAAGGCATTCTGCCTCTTTGTTAGATAAGCGTAATAGCAAGCCCGGCACACTGGGGAGTTGGCACAGACTGGCGTGGCAGAGTTCCCCACGGTACTCTGCTGCCTTCTGTAGCACCCTGCCTTGGGCAGCTTGTGCCTTCATCTGTGCCTGAAGCTGTCCTTGACAGCAGTCAAATACCCAGAGCAAGGGTGCATGAAAGACGGCTGTGAATTTCCAGAACAACTTGTAGGGTTTCTTCAACCTTTTCTCAGCAGTGTTTGCTCTAACGCAACACTAAATCTCTTGAACATCACAAGGGAGTTCTCTGGACTATCATAATAGGTAAAAAACTCCACTGCTTCTTAACTTTAGGTAAAGATCACTTTCTCAGTACTAAGATATTTTCTCTTCTGTAAACAGGAACTTTCTTTATCTACTGACCACCTGCAATCCTTGCATGATGTTTAAAGGCAAGTTTTTATCATCTACTGAGCTGGAATTAAAAATCAGAATTAGTTGTTGTATTACTGAAATATTGGTGCCAATCACAAGCTGTCACTCCATTTCCAGCCTTTGAAATGGAAACTGTGCTGACAGAACCTAAATCACCAAACATCCGTGCTCCAAATTTGAATGTGACTATTTTCAGATCTGTTGCACTTTCTGTAAATGTTGTAAGGCGAGAGAAATTTTCTGAACAGAACCCTTAACTTGAGGGCTGTTGTGCTAGATACAGAACTCCACCTCACTCTATGCTGGTGTACAAATTTGCATGTTTTATATTTCATTAAGTGGATGTAAGAGATCACATGTGAAATTGCACAAAATAATTGGTCTTCCCATCGATTCAATAACTATTCTCCAACTTCTTACATAGGCCAAGCATGTTCCTAAAATTACTCCGATCAGCAAGATCTCATTTGGAAAAGCTAGACTGGGTTTCAAGGTGTTACAGTTTTGCTCTTTCCTTCATAGATTTTGTGGACATTTGGGCCATTGACTTGGTTTAATGTATGTAACATCCCCCAAATGAAAACAAAAGAAATTTATTAACATCTGTGCTAAGTTCATTCTTTAAGAAAATGATTTTGCATTACAAAATTCAACAGTGGTTTCTCCTTTCCATAATTATAAGTTTAGAATGCTGCATCACTTGGCAAGTAAAAAGATATTAATAGTTTCATGAAAATGATTCATGATATATGGTAATGATTCAAAATGTGTTAAAAGGGAAATGAGCTTCCCTCAAAAAATTAATCCATTTCCTTTCAGGCCTTGTTCATAAGTTTGCTTTTGTCCAAATTCACTGTTTCTCATTTCTAGATGTGCTTATTTTCTTCCCTTATGCTTTTGCACTAATTTTAACTTTGTCAGCTAGATTAAACAACACTAAAATGATTTTTATTTAAAAAGAAATATAAAATTAAATTTAAATTTTTTTTTATTCTTTTGATTAAAATTCCCTCTCTCTCTCCACATCCTAAAAGAAGTAGAGATAGCTGTACTTTCAGTTAAGTTCCAATGAGGGACTCAATAGAAGTAGAGATCATAGATCAAGAAAAATTCAGAGAAATAATACTGTCAAATAATTTGTAGCCAAATACTTCCAGTTGTAGTGCTTATTATTACCAATTTTATGTAGAATATAAAATTATTTTAACGTAAACTACTGTAAAGCTAGGAGGCTTAAACGGTATTCCATTGTACTGTTATTTTTGAAATGAGTAAAAATCATAGAATCATGGAATCACAGAATGGTTTGGGTTTGATGAGACCTTAAAGATCATCTAGTTCCAAGCCCCCAGCCATGGGCAGGGACACCTTCCACTGACCAGACTGTCCAGAGCTCCATCCAGCTTGGCCTCGAACACTTCCAGCAATGGGGCATCCACAACTGCTCTGGGAAATGTGATGTACCAAAATCACGGCCAGGTGCTGCGTGGGCTGGGGGCTCTGTAGGAGAGGGAGAGGGGCAGGGACTCCCCAGGGACCAGCGGGGCAGTGTATTGGAACTGGGCTTTTTTGGCAACATGGGAGCGCCACAATCCCAGTGGATCAGGATTTCCTTTGCTGTAGACATTGTTAAAACACAGGACAAAGATACAATATCTGCTTTTAAAAGCAAAGGGGAAATGGGAGAGTAAAACAAAACACGAGATGATACTGGTTGGTGTAACACTGGCTTCTGAGCCTGCCGCCTCTGGATGCTGTTGTGTTTATTTGTAAGCATTTGGAGGGAGGAAGGTTTGGGGAGAAGAATAATCAGTTTACTTTGCAGATGTTCGCTGGGGGCTTCTCTCAGGGATGAGTAATGGGGGAAGCAGAGAGGTCATACAACCTCATTATTCATTTTCCAGGTGTGAGTGGCCATTGCAAGGCCCTGTGAGCTACGTGCAGTATTCATACGTATAAACCACCGCTTCTTTCCCCCAAAGAGGTCTGAATAAGCTGTATATAGCTTGAATAAGCTGTAGACAAAAGAGATTTATGGAGAGATTCAATTAGATGGTTTTAAAAATGCACAAAAAAGTCTGCAGTGAACCGTGCGTCCTGAATTCCAGTCCAGTGACTTAAAAACTAAATAATCTTTTCTGACTGCTACTCTGACTCCTAGAAGTTTGGGGTTTTTCCCCCAGTATTCCCCTTAACTTAAACTTTTAAAATTAAACAACTGGCAACACAGAGGATATTTATATTTTGACTGTACATAGCAAAGTGGTAGTTCTATTGTGGGTTTTTAATGGTGTCAATGTGATTTTTTCAAAATCTATCTTACTTTACATCTCTATTAACACCCAGGCAACCAGCCTGACAGAACTGTTTGCAGCTTGAGTGTGTAATCATCTCTTACCTCTTTACCATTCATTCTTTTTTGATGGCACAGCTGGGAGAAGGATGGAGGGAGGAAAGACGTCTATACAGCCAATATACATTAATTAAAAGTGTGTATGCGAGAGAGATAACTGTACGTGCATTCGAGGACATCCTCTCAACCCGTAAAATATTCATTACCTGCCTGATTTGGGGCACAGAACTAGCAAAGCAATAGAGCTACAAGGTCATTTGTTTATATGCTTTGTGAGTCGCATGTATGATAAAGTGATTTGCAGTTGCAGTTTTGATTGGCACATCCATTGGTAAATGCAGGGAAGGGGCATAAAATTCAAGACAAGTTCTCCTTTTTAGTACACTCCCTTTTTATTTAATTCCTGTGTGTAACCACTTTTTATATTCTACAGGCTTTCACCTATCTCATAATACTATATTTAACCATTTCGTGATGAACTAATTTCATTTTCAAAATATGGAAATTATAGGAGCAAGCTTTTTTAAATGGTCTTTATCTAATAAAATGAGTCATTTTTCACTTATCAAGTTCAGAAATAAAATTGCATACAGCTATTCTTGCTCTACTAAACGAGAAGAGGAACAATATTTCTTTTATTGCCTGTCAGCTCTGAATCACTTTAAGTGCACTGTGGGTGGACTGTGCTCCAATACTTTCTTTTCAGCATAGCACCCAGAAATCAATCGGGGTCTAAAACTCACCCTTTTTATTAGGGTGCGTCTAACTGGTGACTCAAAACAGTAATGCAGCTAGAACCTATGATTTTTCTTCAAGCAAAGTAATATTTTGTTCCAATTAGTGCCTCGATTCTAAAGTGGAGCACGTCTCTTTGTTCTTCAGCTGATGCTTGCGAATTTGCTGCTAACTAAGAATAGTTCAGGGTATTCACTGTGCTCACTGTTAATGCACCAGAATGTGAGGTCACCCAAGAGGATTTTCTTTCTCCTCTGTAATTTCGTGTTTTTAAAAAATTGTAAACTGTAGAGACAAATTTTTGCCTTCTAAAATACAGCACATTTCTTAAGTGAAAAGAAATAAACCCCAATTTCTAACATACTGTGTGCCATCAGTATTCAGAACACTATTTTACTGGAGGGAAATTCAGCTCCAAGTTATTTATTAGTAGAGCTTCTTATGAGCTATACTCAAAAAAAAAAGTATAGCATATGACTCTGAAAAACATATACCCATGCTGTCTACTACTACGGACATTGGAAGGTGAGTAAAGGTGTAATGAACTGTTAAAAAATCTGGTTCATAAACTGTGATGAGATACCTGTTTTCTTGCTTCTTCCCATGTAGACCTGGAATATGTGGACATTTTTTTAAAAAAAATACTGTCTGAGTGAAAAGAACAGTAATAGAGCCTGTGTAGTATGTGCTGAGCAGTTTGATATTAGAAATTGCTGTCTGCGTTAATCTAACAAAATGAAAATGGTAATGCTTTGCATCATTAGAGATGCACTGTCTTTGTCTTGCTAGGTCTCTGTTATACCTGAAATACAAGAAAGATCTTTGTAAAAACACCTCTCATAATATAAAACAAAATATGGGATAAATAACCCATCACTGCTCAGGTTGCAAGGTGTGGCTGGAGGTCACAGAGGTGTATCTTGGTTGATTTCAAGTGGGATATTTTGGTACCGTAGGTGTTGTGGAGCATTGTGGGTTGTGGGAACCATTTTGACTAAGGTCTCTTGACACATTTTGCTGGCTTTTGTAACTCAAGAAAACTTTTCAAACAGCTACCAAGGTAACATTACCTGGACTTACACCTCTGAAATAAAGAACAGATGTGCTGTGAAGATAGTCAAACATGTCTGTCACCATATCTTGGGCCCCGACTGTGAGTCTGGCGATATGGCTAATGCACAGCAATTTTGTTGCTCTTAGACTTGGGTATTGTGGTTTAGATTTTCCAACGGCAAATCCTTGTATAAGTGCTTCATCCATCATCTCTTCAGCCAACAAAAGAGCTGTTCAAGTCATGACCTAAAAGCCCTATCATTTAGAGTTAGAAAGTAATTACTGAAGAGTTGTGGAAACAAAAATGAGCAAATTGTTTGAGGGATTTCATTCCTGTTTATACTTTCTAAGAAGAAATCATTCAAATTTCAGTAAGAGCAGGAGACCCTGAATAACTTTTGATAAGCTTTAAGAGTGAACAAGTACCAGGATCCTGTTAACAATGTCTCATACTGAAACCTCTTGCTTGGATCCTCTCTGTTCAAGGTGATTTATTTTGCAACAGATTTTCTCTAAATTTGGTCTGTTATATTTCACCTATTCCTCAGTGAAATACATGGGGAAGAATTAAGGGTTTTTATTTGTTTGCTTATGACAGGAGATGAGGGGAAGAAAGAGAAACATTAAAACTGTTTTCTAGTTCTGCCTGTTCTTAAAAACCCCATGAACTTCACTTTCTTCATTACAGGTAACTAACTTACTATCCTGGCCCTGTCTGAAACCCTTAGTTGCTATGAATCTCTCTTCTGTCTCTCCATTTGCAAGTGAATGTATATTCTCTTATTTATGCAGGATGCTCTTATATGGTGGCAGATATGTCAGCAATGGTTAGTAAGTATTTTGATTTTTGAATAGAAAAAGAAACAGCCTTCTGTCCAACTAAGCCATGTACACTCACAAGAGTAGCCTTGTTATGTGGCTGTTCACACAAACCCCACAATGTCTTTGCTTTTTCTGAGTTTGTGTATATCATCAACACTTCATATGGTCAGCATTCAGGGCATCTGCATTTGGTGCCTTCATTCTCTGTTGAGTGGCTGTTGATGCAGTTTGCCAAATTTTAGTGGTTAGTGATCCTGAAGGGCCCAGGAGCATCGTTAACATGCCTACAGGCGTCCTTCTGCTGCAATATGAATGTGGTTGTGGAGTAATGATCTAAACATCAAGACAAGGCAAAGTCTTGGTTTGTACACTTCAAGGGTTTGTTTTGCTTTGTTTCATTTTTTTCCCGACTGGTTGACGTTATTTCCTCGTGTCTTGCTTATAGTGGAAAGCGGAGTATAGTATAGGAATACTTGATCTCATTGTGGTGGTATTTTCAGAGGTAGTGTGGAAAATAGCTCAGACTAATTTGTCCTGCAGAGTGTATTTTTGAATATTTGTGCAGGTGTCATAAGCTTACAGTCTGGTGCTTTTCTGTACTGAGGTTATGTGCAACAACATGAATTTGTAAACAGCTCCTGGTGATTAAGCTGCTTTAAAGGTGTGTATAATATTACACTCGGGCATCTTGTATAGATGCATTTAAAGGCATATTTGATGTCAGGGTATTTTGCTGAATCAGTGCCTGAAACCCTCAGTACCTTGCAGAGCTAAGTCCCTGACAAAGTGAGGTAGCACAGCAATCCCGGGAAGATAATTCACCCAGAGTGCTATCACATCTAGTATCATTCCTATTTCCTGTTCCACCCCCTGCCAAACAGCTCCTCTCAATCTTACCACAGGCACGTGGCATCATGTCTGTTTAGCTGTCACTCTACAACAGCAATAAAAAAAAGCTCGAAAAGAACTGATCTTTAATAGTTCTTATGTAATTTGGAGATCTCTTTCTTTAAAAACAACAGTAAATAATTTTTCCCTCCCATAAACTATGGGATATTGTCATGAAATATAAGCTTTCTTTCTACACTTATTAGGAATAGTTAGAATATCAAAAAAAGTTATAATGGTTTTAATAATTTCCAAAACCAAATATAAGGATAACTAACTGATATTGTACCACCCCCCTCCCCAAGTTATGGAGCTGATGCAAAACAATAAACAACTGCAGTTCCAAAGGAGTTTATTTGACAAAAAGACACCCTACATAAGTTGGTAAAATTGATGCTTTAATCATTAAAGGTCTTGCAATCTTTATTCTCAAGACGCTCTAATTAGATCGATTTAGAACATACTCACTATAAATCTAGCAAATTATTATCCTGAAAGAGGTTTAGCAGACAGCTCAGTTTTATAGTAAGGGGAATTAAGCTCATTTTAGTGGGTTTTGTAGGTGCAGTAAGTATAAAAAACCATAATGGGATCTAATGGAAAAAGTTAACTTTTATCATGGCAAAACATTAAGTATATGACTAAATACTTGATGATTAAATTCTGAGAAGTTGGTTAGGAGATAATGTGAAGGTATTTTTATGCAAAATAATCTGTTGAACCTTTTCAAGACAGAGCTCAATAGGAAAATATGGGTAGAACTGAATTTCTCAGGAGGAATTCAACCTCAGTGGAAGTTAGACAGAACTTAATATGAGAACTTTGTTGCTGATGGATGCCTCCTATTTGTCCTGTTTTATCTCAGGTTTTGGAACCTATTCTCTTTCATTGACTTTGGGATATTGCAGCAATGGAAGAACAATTCTTCTTATTATTTTAGTTAGAAAAGAAAATATTATGTTTTCATTTTATGTTTCTCATGTAGTGTTAGCTGGCTAATTATCATCTCCAAAAATGATAATGGATGACATTAAAAACACTTGACAATGGAAATTTGCTCTTCAAAGTCTAGTGAAGAATAGTGTTGTACAGTACTAGAAGTTTGCTTTTAGCACATACAGTTCTTAATGTTGATCTCTCTTCTGCTATTTTAAGTCTTTTTCATCAAGAACACAACTGATCTCGAGGGGTATTGCTATCTGCTTTTCTGCTGTGATAATAAAGTGATGGTGATCATCCAAAAAGAAAATGAACAATTTCTTCAAAACCATTATTTCTAGCATTAATATTTTGGTACTGACCTGTTGACCTGCTGATACTGAGATCTCATTCTCCTAAGCATTATCTTCTGTTTCTGTTGTTGTTCCACAGCAACTATGCCCATGTAGCGGGTTGAGGCTGGTTATACGCCCATCACCAACAAACTATTCACTTCTCTGCCTCTGCTATGGGAAAGTAGAGAAGAGGAAATTAAAAATTCATTTTTTGGTGAGGTGAAATAGGGATTATTGAGGAAAAACGGCGTAAGAACTTCAAGGCAAAACAGGCTCAGACTTAACAGTATAAAGAGGATTTATTACTAACAGAATTAAAAGTAAAAAGAAATAATAGGAAATTAAAGTAAGCTCCCAGAACAACCCCTCACTCCAGTACCTCCCTCCTTCCAACCAACCAACTCGCACAAGGGAAACAAAACATGAGGTTTTGCCAGTGTTTTCATCTCTTAAGAGTCTTTCTTTATGTTTAAGGAAAAGAGTTCCTTCTGAGTGTGCCGTGGGACTCTTTCTACAGAAGATAGTTCTCTGTGAACTTCTCTGGTGTGGTTCTGAACTTTAACAGACAACAGCCCCGCCCGAATCTGCTGCAATGAGAAATCTCTCTCCTACAGTTAGCAGTCTTTTCACAACTGCTACCGTGGGCCATAACATGGGGTTTTAGTCTTTTAAGGATGAGCACTTCCAGCCTGAAAGCAAAGGTTCTCTTCTTTAATCTTTAAAAGCCTTTCACAGCATCTGTAGGCTCTGGCACTTTGTTTTGAGGCAAACTGGGACACACCTTCTTTTCACGGGCTGCCTGTGAATTTCTGCATCCCCCCGTGCACTTTAATGAACTATAGAGGAACAGTTTGTAATATTATAGTCTTTGCCACGGTTTGCACGAAGAATTTCAGATCTGGCGCTGGGAAAAAACGCCTTCTCTCTTTCCCTTCCCCCACTGACCGAGTCACCATGTTCTGCGCACGTGATTTCACTCTCTTTCCTTTCTAACTTGGAAGGAAGTTGGTATCTGTAAAGCTGTAGTTGAGAAAATGATTTTGTCTGGGTTCTGCATCGGGAAAGTACTTGCCATGTTCTTTGTTTACTGGCTGCATGGTGATTTTTTCCGATTTGGTGCGAGCTGGGCCAGTTGCCGGGAGGAGCCGCCGGCTCTGCCGGGGCCACAGCAGCTTCAGATGACTCTCAGCCGCCCTCTCTGGCTCAGTGGGAGGGTGTTTCAGCCTTGCGGCTGCTCGCGGCTCTGGGTGGTTTTCTCCCAGCGGCCCGGCCCTGCCAACTTTGCAGGGGCTGCCCCACTGCCGGGGTGCCTGGCCCACTCCGGGACGGAGCCCAGGGGCCCCCCTCCTCCCCCTGGGGAAGCAAGAAATAAAGAGATAATTGCCGCGCTTGCGTATCTTTAAATATGCACATGGCAGAGGCGCTGCCAGCTTTCTCAGTGGTTTAACAACATGCCCATCAAACAAAGTTTTAAACCTACCACAACCCATCAATGACTTTTTGATGTGTCATAGAGAGGCTTGGGTTGGAAGGCACCTTAAAGGTCACCTAGTTCCAGCCCTGCTGCCTTTGGCAGGGGCACCTTCCACCAGACCAAGCTGTCAAAAGCCTGACACAGACTAACCTTGAACACTTCCACAGATGGGTCATCCACCGCTTCTCTGGGCCTCCATGGCCTCACCACCGTCACGGTAAAGAATTTCTTCTTTGCTGGATTGCTTGTATCCTGCTGTGTCGTCCTTCCAATAAATGGTGAGGTGGCTGAAGTCCCTCATGAAGAGCAGGGAATGTGAATGTGAGGCTGTTCCTATCTGTTACAGCGACCTCATCTGCTCAGTCTTCATGTGCAGGCAGCCTGTAGCAGTCCCCCACCCGTCCCTGCCCTCCCCTAAATTGTGACCCATAAGCTCTTGGTTGGCTGCTCTTCCTGTCTTACTCATAACCAGGGACTTTTTATTAAATAAAAAGTTCTCTCTTTTTTAAGATGTGAAAATAAAAATGTGGTAAATCTAAGGGTAATTCTGAATTCTATATAAGAATGTATTATAGACAGTATAATCACAATCCTTGAAGTCTTTTCCATTGCTACCTGAGAACCTGAGATGGTCTAACTCTTTGATTATCAAATAATTTATTGGTTATAGATTCTTATGGCTTTTCTGGTTTAACTTATAAATGACCATGTGAAAAAAATGTGGGGCAACACTGCTTTTGTTTACCTAAGTATCAAATAGCTGAATCAGAACAAGAGTCCAGAGAATTAGTAATTGTGGAAAGGGGATACAATCAACACAAATTCAGAAGTTCATTATATGCACTTTAATATCAGAACTATTCTTTTGAAATATGGTGGATTTTTTTTTTTTTTTGTGATGAGCATTGCATAAGCAGTGCACATTCTGTATAAATTAGGACTTGTAGAGGTGCATTATTTTCAGAATGAAGAATGACATACCAGAAAAAAAGCACTTCAAATTCTCTTAAATGGAGGATTTTCTCATATGCATGTTTTTGTCCTGCTTGTTTATTACCAGCTCAATTAGAGACATTTTGGTGCATATCTTCTCTTTCAATAGGCAATTAATTGTATATCTGGAGAGTCACTGCCCTGGGGATTTTTTTCTTCTTCAGATCTAGCGACTGATCAGAGCCAGTGTCATAATTAAGACTGAGTCCTTGGGTCACGTTTTCCTCCTGTAACTTTTGCTGCCATTTCAATTAGTCATGCAGTCCTTGGAGAAAAAGAGGGATCTTCAGGCAAGAGCCTGGAATGAACAGAACAAACCATTCTCAAGGTATGTGTTTAAATATTGTTATAGGAGTGTAATGCGGCATGTTCTGATATTTCTACATTATCAAAAAAATTATTAGGAGACAGTGCCATGTCCTGCAATTGACACTTTCTTAAACAGAGATGGAAATATTCAATCATCTCTGAAGGAATTATAACTTTATCTTTTCAAAAATGTCTTCACTTTCAATGGACCTGAACACATGGACTTCTCTCAATGATGATGATAAACATTACTCTGCAGCCTCTTCCAAGAGCAAAGTTATAACTACCTTGAATAAGCACAAATCACAAGAGTATTCTGGCCTCCCGGGATTCACAGACTCTCTTTTGCCTCTTCAGGAGTGGTAGTGCCATGAAAGCAATACGCAGAGAGGAAATCTGCTGCATGGGTTAAAGGGTAATACGAATTCTGATTTTGACCTCTTAAACTATACTCCTGTGGTATATTGAAGTGTTTTTCAGCTATGAAGGCAGAGACTTTTGAAATTACTGAGGGTTGATGTTCTCATAGAGTTCCTTAACCCCTAGAAGGCTGGGTGTCAGATGAAGAAGTGTAAAAGCACCCTGTGGAATATTTAAAGTACAAAGAAGGAACAATGACAGGTTTTTTGCATTTTCAGTACATTGATTTCACAATAGTGTACAAGTGTCTTGTGTATACAGCAACATTAACTTTTTTCCCTTCCTTTTCTTTCTTTTTCTGTGGGAGTGAACTCATTCTTTGTCACGGGTGACTATATTTAGATGTTGTGGGAGGAAAGCAATGAAACCTTGTTGAAGATCAATTAAATTCAGGAAACATGTAGGCCAAAGGCTGACCTAGTCTACTCTGTGACATACACATTATTCACGTTCTTGCCACTCATTACATATTGCAGAAGTTTTGATTGTAGATTCTGCTCCTGTGAGTGATTTTGGCACAGCAGACAAGTGACAAAATTAAAAACGGATGCTGTAGTATCTAAAATCATGCAATAATTAACCAGCTGCAGTCAGGAACTTTGACATATATCCAAATAATGCTTTGTGTATCGAGTCTCAATATTTTATTTATACATAAGAAGTGGTAGCCTTGTTAAGAATTATGATACTTAGTTCTGCAACCTTAGTACAAAATTCAAGCCAAATTCCTGAGATACATGTGATTTTGTATCAGGGAATCACCTCTCTGCCTGGGGAGTATTCACTTTTAAGCTTGTACCAAATAATTAAATATCTAATCTATTCCTCATAGCAGAATGTTTTCTATTATTAGTGTATTATTTTCAAGGAAAAAAACATGTTTTGATGCATGTTTAAATTTTTTTAGCCTAGGTCAGACACATTAAAAGGTATATTTTCTTCCACTGAATTAAAGAAATAGTAAGTAAAGCAATCAGTTATTACAATAGCTATGCAATTCTATTGGGTTCCTGATTTTTTGTGAACATGAGATATGGACATCCAGAGGCTACGTGACTGATGGTAAAAATGGATAGAGACTGTATAATATAGAGGGTACATTGACTGTTACCTTTTGTTACCCCAACAACACGGTTACTAATTCTGGGGAGCAACAGCCAGTATAATTCAGTCTCCTTTGGTTTGGGTTTTGGTTTTGTGTTTATTAGAAGGAAGTGGGATACACTATGTCACTGGATAGAACCAGAATTTCCACAGAATTTTCTTCTGAAGTTAAGGGCTGGGAGAATATTCAGGAAAAGCATTTTTATAGTTTGCTTGGTTTGTGTACTTAGGTGCTTACTGTCGATAATCATCAATGACAGGAACAGGTGGCCAAAATGGAGCTTGCTCTGGTCAAGCATAGTGGTATTTTATTCAAGTCTGTGTGTTAAACAGCATGGGGCAGAAGTAGCAGATATCACCTGGATGTTTTCCAAAGTGTAAGGACCTTTTATTTGATTCACAGCCTTTGCAACATGACAAAGAAGTAGAATCAGCTGAGAGAGTAAAGGAAATTTTCCTCTTGATCCCCTACTCCTCTGCCAGACCAGTGTCAATAATTTGAAGCTTGTGTCCATCTTCTGGGGCAAACTGCACTGGGAACAGTACAAGAAAGAGACAGACAAGTTTGGCAAACCCAGCATTGCAGCATGTTTGGAGAAATAACTAAGTTGAAAAGATAACATTCAGCTCTTGCTATTTTAATGGGTGAAAAGGGATCTGCATTGTTCTTTGCATCATAAAAATGGGGGTAAAGTCCTACCCCTTTAATGATGGCAAAACTCTTTTTGAATGTAGGTTATCAGGAGACAGATATCTTGTTCTACGTGGTTTTGAAAATTTTAAGATTCAGAATTGAAAAGTATAGAATAGTTCCAGTTGGAAGGGACCTACAATATCATCTACTCCATCTGCCTGAGCACTTCAGGGCTGACCAAAAGCTAAAGTATATTGAGGATATTGTCTAAATGCTTCTCAAACACTGACAGGCTTGAGGCATTGACCACCTCTCTAGGAAGCCTGCTCTGTTGTTTGACCACACTCTCAGTGAAGAAATATTTCCTAATGTCAAGTCTGAACCTCCCCTGACATTGCTTTGAACCTTCCCCATGTGTCTTGTCCCTGGTTGCCAGGGAAAGGGCCCAGGACCTTCCTGTCCACCTCCCCTCCTCAGTAAGCTGCAGAGAGAACAGAGGTCACCCTTCAACCTCCTTTTCTCCAAAGCCAGCAAAGCCAGTGTCTTCAGCCTGCTTGGCCATTCCTTCCAGATCTTTCATTAACTTTGTTGCTCTCTGCATGAGTTCAAGTACCTTAAACTCCTTTTCTAATTGTGGGGCCCAGAATTGCACACAACATTCAAGGTGAAGCTGGACCAACATTAAACAGAGTATTTCGAAACAAATTTCTGCCTTATTGGGGTTAAACCATCTCGCTTTCAAGACAAAACCATTCCAATCATGTACATCATTTTGACAGTATCATGCTAGACCTTGCTTTGGTTTTAATACTTGTCCAGTTATTTTTATATTCTGTCACAGAGAAATATAACCTTATATTGGTTAACATGATACAATTTGTGTGACTATCACCTCCTTTTTGGTTCATTGAAGTACTAAATGTATTGTGGATCAAAATACATTGAATTTTATGAGATTACATACATACCCCTTCTAATTCAAGTAGAGTGGCATGGTTCATTTTTTGACATTGCATAAAATGTCAAATTTTTTTTTCAGCTATTAGTATTACATTTGTATTATATTCGGCTACTGGTATTATATTTGATGTGACACTCACAAAAATTTATCTGTTTCTATATTCTTGAGATTAATGCAACCCCCCAGCCTTGATAAAGACAGATTAAGACAGGGAGGAAGAACCTCAAAACCATAAAATATTGAAATACAATTGGAATAGCTCCTGACCTCTGTATTCGGATGTCAAAAAATTAAGCAACACATGGCAAAATGAAAGGTAATGGAAAAAGGATCTTATGCTTAAGAGAAAAGTAAGAATAACTAGTTTAACATTTGATAAAGTAATATTTGTAGACTCTTCTGTAGTCTATAAACTACGGGTAAGTAACCAAAGACATGCCCTACTTAAGAACTGGAGACCTAGACCTATTACTGGTTTATTAAATCCACTCAGGAAGTTTTTGCTGTGACCTTTTCACTTCAGGTACCTGATAGGCAATTGTGTCTTGGAGTGTTGAGAAGCTATTGTATGTTTTAGATTAAGCTAATACTGTAAATACACCATTCCTGCCTTGAAATAGTACCCGGTGGTGCATTAAAAATTTTCATGAGAATGTTTTTGAAACAAGTAATTCTTTGGATTGCCTTCAATAAATACTGAACAAGTTCATCTTAAAAGAGTGTGATCTGAGTTCACCCTTGATGAAAATGAGTTGGCTTTACAGGAATTGCAGCAGGGAACAATCTGTTCCAGAATGCATTTTTACCTTAACTGTGTCATAGGGTGATGTAATGCCATGGCTGCAGAGGACAACCTCTGCATGGAGAACAGGAATAAAACTGGTTATTAAACAGAAGTTAACCCTGTGAGGGTAGAATTATCAAAGATGCAGGTATGTGAGCAATGAGTCGTTCTGTCACATAATTTGGAAATCGCACGGGCTGACACTTTGCAAAGACCTAAAACTGGAGAAAAATGTCCATTAAGAAATGTTGTTCTAAAAAGCTTACATGTGTATTTGAACAGAATCTCTGCTTATTATAAGAACCTTATCTGTGACTGAATTCCAAGGTTGCATATAGCAAATCAGTGACACATCTGGCTATCTTGTGTTATGTCCATGCTGAGACTAAAGCAGAACTTAGGTATCAGGCCTATGGAAAATAAGTATTCTTTGCAGACAAGGATTATGTTGCCCCAGGATAATTACTCAGATTTAGCCTGGCTCAGTAGCTCAAACAAGCACATTTCAAGTAAAGCAATACTGAAGAAGAGCTCACACATCTTTGCCAAAGATGTGATATTGTTATGATACAATGTCAGATGGTTTCTTCACTCTTGATTTAAACATTTGGGAAAAAAATTGACAACAAAATTGGAAACCAAACTAGCTACCTAAAAACCTTTGAATATTTTGATTAAAGCTTGAGGTACTTTTAAATTTTGTTCCTTTAATTTAATTCTCTGCTATTCATCATGTCCATCCTCCCCCTCTGTTCAGTATGCCCCGCTTCACATCTCTTATGTATTATGTCTGATTTTCCTTAGGAAAATATAAAGAAATATTGAAACAACAGGAGACGCTGTTGAAACATTTCAATCCTTGTTAAAAGCAAGTTACTGGAAATGTCAACAGAGACCTGATTCCCATGAGCTATTCATCTCATTAAGCTGGAAAGGATATTAGGCCCTTCAGAAGTTTCTCTGAATTAAACCTTGAAACCTTTTGAGATTGACTGGTTATTACTTATCCTGAGCTCGGATGCAGCAAACTGTTAAGCAAAAACCCTTGAATTATGTGGAACTGGAAGAGAAAGGAGGTCTTGTCAGTCTCATGTGATGGCTCAGGACTGAGATGCCAGGGCAGGCAAAGTGTCTTCTGCAAAGTGAGAGACTATCAGGATTTGATCCCACTCTTCGGCTTCTTTACCCCTTCAGGTGAACCCTTTAAATAATTTTTTTTCTAGTAGTTATGCTCTGTCCCTGACCTGAGTTTGTTGCTGAGATTATAAGGGGACTGAAATTGGATTAAGAAAGCTTATCCCCATATAGAAATGTAAATACATCCCATGTAAGTACATCCAATGATCTCTTTCACCGACTGATTAAAAATTTGATTTTTACTCCCTTTTTCTGCAGGAATCGGAACACTCTCTCTATATATATACCTATACCTATAGGGGTACGTGTGTGTGTGTGTGTATATATGTATATACACACACCTCTATACCTCAGGTATGAGGAATGCTGAGCAAATTTTGAAGGAAAGGCCAGCCTCCATGTACAGGCTTTTAAGAGTCTATCTTATATTGATGATTTTCCCGGAGCTGAGGGAAGATACAGACTTCTGCCATGAAGCATGCTTGATCTTACTGCCCAATATTGCAACCTTGTTTGCTACAAGAATGTTACAGGCACTTCATTAACTCTCCCCTTTCCCTTCTCTCTCTTCAGTCTCTCTTCCCACTGCCAGTGGCTGTCACTGTGTGCTCTGTCTGGCACAGGGAGGTGGGCTGCTACTGTCAAAGGGGACGAAATGGAGGAGGCAGTGGTGGCAGCTACCGTTGCCAAGTCACTGCTGTGCCACTGGCTGGTGGTCTGGGCTGTGGTGGCAGCCCCTTTCTCCTGGGCTGGCCTCTCAGGCAGTGTCCTCTCGGGAGCTGGCAGCCGGGAGCATCCTGTGGGCTTTGGTCCAGCGCCCGTGGTGCCAGCTGGCCAGCACCGTGCCAGTCTAGCAAACGACTCGGTGCCAACAATGGGGGAATTCAGCCCGTGGAGCCACAGCTGTGGCGTTGTGCAGGAGTCAGTGGCATTAAGATGTCAGACTGCAGAATTCTGTGTGTGAGTTCTTGTATTTTCCTAATGTAATGAAGGCTGAGCCATCATTTTGGGTAGCATTGGGGGCCATTCTGAATCAGACAGAGCTGCTTTGTTAAAAAGCCTTTCTTGCCTGATGTACAAAACTCCAGCTATGAGCGAAACTGCCTGGCTATTTAGTATTCATGTGTCGATGGTGATGAGCATCTTGGGACCGCTTTAAGCAATAGTTTTCAGATTAGCTAGGTATAAATGCACTTTATCAAATGCATCTCTAATGAGCTTTCCAAATCCTTCATTCAGAGATTGTGAATTGTTCATTTTTGAAGCAAGTATTTCAGAATTCTTTTTTCCATATTATACCTCTTTACACAAGTCAAATACAATGTTATAATTCCTTAGGTTCTCTTCAATAACATTTCATGACACAGTTCTGGTCTATTAGTGTTATATACAATTACTAATTAATAAAGTCTAAAACAAGTTTTAGGCCAAAGGAAAAAAAATTATTTGTTCTTAATAGAGCAATATAAAATTTCTAGTCCTGCCAAGGCAAGTGGTGTAATTAATATACGCTCTTCACAAGCTCACTATTTTCAAAATGGATTTTCAGGCATGTGATTTTGACTTTATGGTTTCTAATAACATCTGTAAACAGTTGAGGGGGGGTAGTGTTTCACTCTGAATGATGGGATTTATACATTTTTCTCTTCTCAACAAACAGAAAAATAACTCACTCAATTATTCATGTCATGCTTTAAGTGATACAAAATAAATTTGTCCTTGACTTTTTCCTCTTTTGAATGTGTAGTTACATTTTCTTTTTTGCTGAAGTTTATGCTGGATTGACAGGAAAAGAGGCCTGTTCCAGGGCAAAAAGTAGCAATACAACTTTCACCTTTCTGATAGAGCAGGGAAAGAAGAAAATATATTTCCTGTTTTGCCGCAATGCACTTGACCCAAATACTTTCAGACAAACTGACAGAAAAGGCCATTTTACAATCTAATACATATATTAGGGTCATAGGTAGTCTATATTTATTATGCGAGTATTTTTGTCAGATAGGGCACTTTGTATTACCATGAGAAGGGCAATAATATTCAGAAAGTGGAACAAAAAGGTTAGCTCAAATGTGTGCCAAAAATAGTTGAAAACCTTGTCTTCCAGTCCCAGTATGCATTCAAAATAACCCATTAGATCTTCCTGAACACCACATATGGCCATAGCATTTTTTGTTGTCCCAGTTTGGTGCAGCTGTCAATAAAACTTCAACAGAATTTCACTGGCTGAAGAAACATACTTTTAACAGAATGTTATAATTTGGTATGTCACGAAAAGTAAATATGTTTTGATTCTTATACATTATTCTTGTTGCATATTTTGTGGGAGCTTTAATTCTAATGTTTTAGATACTCATTAGGCTGGGATACTCAGAGTTCAAGTGAGCTGCCCAGAGTTTTGATTTAGATTCTGGTGCATTTTCCCTCTTGGCTCCTGAGGGCTCATCTCAGCTGTCATCCCTAGGCAAGAGACACAGGGTAAAGTAGCAACACAATTTATAATCCACAGGCTTAACATGAAATTTCTTATTTGATTATCAGTCAAAAAGAAATAAAATAGACATTAGTTCTGATAACTATTTTATAGAGGAGTGGACTTAAAAGTATAAAAACTTGCAATCTGATATTAAAATTCATTTATTTTAAACCAGAAATTCGAGCATGTGTTTTAAAGATTTTTTGCTTTTTACAATTTTTTACCTTATTACCAGGCATTTGAGCAGAGGGGTCAAACCAGAAGATGCTCCAAAAGAACTTCTGATTCCGAGGCTAAGAAGCTGCATCAAAGACAGGCGTGATCGGGCTAGTATTCCCCATTTCTTTCAGAGCTTTAGCAACATGGTACTCTGCTACTGTGATGTAGATTCTGAAGCAGGGATGGATCCTGCTTCACCTGGAGGAGAGTGTGTATGAAGATGATGAGTGCCTCAGCACGAGCACGCTCCTGGACATAGCCCAAAGCTTTGCTCGAGAGATTCAAAGTGGTTTCTGGTCTTTCTGTGCATGAGAGGAACTTGTCCCAGCTGTAGTCCAGGGTTCAGAGGGGAGTAATCAGAGGGTAAAAGTAGTATCTGTATTAAAAAATAAGTTCTGTCTGCTTGGTTAATATTTTGAATATTTTGAGTTAATATTGATGTAAGAATTATACATTTCTTAAGGGTGGGAAACTATAAATGGATTTAAAGATTTTATAAAACTAAGAGGAAAACCTTAAAAACTATAGCTTTGAAACAATCCTTCACTAAGTTTGTACTATTTTCTGATAAACATTTGAGCATGTAGGATTGATATGAAAGGAGTTAAGACTAAAATCATTGTTATTTTTACTTTGAAATGAATCCAGTTTTCCTTATCTCTTGAAATATTTTGACAGTTTGGTTGATGGGCTAGGTTGGGAATGATTTTTAGAGGAAATTGCTAAATATGTCTAAAACCAAATTTACAGTTAATAGTAATGTATAGCTTTCTGTTGTACTTGGAAATTTGGTGGGGTTTTGTTTGTTTGTTTGTTTTGGGGGTTTTTTGTTTGTTTTGAAAATGAAATTACTGGTAGTGATAACATAGGGTTAAAATGTTTTTAAAATCGTGGTAGCTAAATAGGCCTTGGGAATGGGAGTAATTATACATCATCTTAGTGGAATCCTATGTACCTACTTGTGTACTTGGCCTCGGGAATGGTAGTGATTGTGTGTACCTACCTACGTAGGTCTGAGAACGGGAATAATTATGCATTGTCTTAGTAGAATCACACGCACCCACCTGTGTGTAGCCACCTAAATAGTGGATGAAATCAATATATGGGAAAGGGACTGAAGACTCATGCTTGGGTGAAAACAGTATATAACAATAAAACAATATCAATTCAATGATTAACATGTAATTATACAACAGTTATGTAAAGGAAGAGTATAAAAATGTATCCAACATGAATCCATGTCGGAGTCAGATTTGGGTTTGTCTGTACCCCGACTTCCAGAGCTCTTCAAATAAAAGCACCAGCATATAATCACCCAGTGGTTATGTGTTTCTACGCTAACAGTAGTTATACAAATATCTTTGTGGAAGAACTCCTCAGTGGGAAATAATGATGGAACAAAATAAGGTATTGCAAGGAGAGAGACTATACCACAGATTTCCTCAATCGGTGGTGGAAGATTCTGGGTTTTGGTGTACCTTCAGTTTTTAAGCAAGTAAAATATGATGAATATACCATATGTTAGAGTTCATGTAAAAGTAAACCTTATGTCCTTCTTGATGAAGGATTGTGGTTTTGGCTTTGGTTTTAAAGAAAGAATGAGGAGAAAAAAACGGGATAGGGTTACAGTGACTTTCCACATCTGAGATCAAAATGCAGTGTCAAGTGTCAAACTGAGTAGCAAAAGAGAAGTGTTTTCTAGATTTGTGTTTTTGCTCTATACAGGCTAATAATATGCACTGTATTTTAATGACTAATCTTGAATTGTGAAGGCAGAGAATGACTGTCTTTTGAAGACCTACTTAAGCAGATGTAAAATAGATGCATGTATAATAAAATATGCAACCCAGTAATAACTTGGATGAAACTCTGCATTATTGTTTGTGAAAGTTTGTCCCTATAATTCCTAAGGTGAGACTGGGAGACATAAAAAAGTACATTTTCCATATTTTGATATCTTCAGACCGATGTAGTGTAAATTGAGGCATGCAAAGGAACTGCTCCTCTTTAAAAAAGGAAGAGGTCTTAAAAGAGGTCTTAAAAAAGAAGAACCTCAGTAAAGCATGGTCATAAACTGCCAGATCTGTCTGCAGTAAAGAATTTATTGTCCAATCAGGGATTTTCCAGGCAGTACTCTTCAGGCAGGAATAAATAGTACAAGCCAAAATGTTCACCTGAATATATAATTTCTAGTTTATTTAGTGTATTAGTATTAGGTTTTGAGGTATTTTTGTGTGCGTGTTTGGTTTTGTTTGGTTTTTTTTTGCTTTCACTATAACTTTTAGGAATATTGAAAGGCTTACTTACTGATCTCTGAGGAGGCTTTAGCATTTCTTTACTGGATTATAGGCATGTGGATACTTTTTTCGCTTTTCCTGTTTGACTGACAACAAGGATGTTATCTGAATTGAATTCATATTAAGTGTCACCTAGGAGATATAGAAAAGGAGCTTCCATATACTGTCACTGTTTCAATTTTTCAGGAGATAAGCAAGAACCTTTTTGAGCTGTCAGCTATTAAAGTGAGTTAAGTGGCTATTTTCTATTAAAACCCCATACAGTATTTTAAGCAGTTATAAGATTTAGGATTAGCCCTAGGGCAATACTATAGAGATGCAAAAGCCCATTCTAACCTCCATTATTTTCATTTACTAAGGCACCAGTTTAGAGTACACAAACATGTATTTGCAAGACTTATTAACTCACTGAAAGAAAATTGCTATTGTAATACCATAAAGATGATTTTTTTTTCATCTTTTTAAAATTCTCTCTCTAATATGTAATGCATATTCCTCACATCTGTTTTGAGATACTTTTCAATTTAAAGGTGAGGTTATATTTTAAAACAATTTAAACTTACCATAAATTTACCTCAGTACAAATATCTTTGAATACAAGGTACGTACATATAATGGTTTGATCTGGGACAAGCACATTTTGGTGACATATTTCAGTGACTTTTTCTGCACATAAATCAACACAAAACACATTGACAAATTTTGCATATGTTTGGTTCTTTCCCAGAACCTTCTTATCATCCTGCAGTTCTCTTGAACTTTAGTTCAAATGCTAAATAAATTTTGTACGATAAGGTAATGATTGCTCTTAGCCGTGTTTTCTGCAGTGTGTAAGCTTACTTCTGTGTTGTTATTATAAATTATAGGTTAGAATATGAATGACTGGTATTACATCATATACTATAATAATATAACATGGGCAGGCTAGAAATACAATGCTAATTTCAGTAATTTTTTCTCCTTTTAATTTCCCTCTCTTAGAGATATTTGACTAAGTACAAAACAGGGTTGCAACATATGCTTCCTATGCACAAATATCTCCATAACTGATATGGTACTAAACTTTTTTTTGTCTTTCTGTAAGCTGTGAATCTCAAAATTTTCCTCACCTTTGCCACAATTTCCTTCTGTGTCTCATGCTGTCTTTCTGCAATATTATTCATTACATTATACTGATGGTTCTGGTGAAAACTGATTTTGCAATTATGATGCCTGACTGACACACATTAAGAGCACAGATTTTGTCAATTAGGATTGCTTGAATTACTGACAAAATATTACTTTCTACTGACGGATGAAGTGAAAGACACTGAAATTCAATATCAGTATTGGTAAGGAAGAAGCTCTACTGGTGACATTTAGACCTTTGAAACTATGTCCATGGCAGAGTGAAATTATTATTCAAGCTGTGAGTGGGAAATAAATGTGGAATGGCAACAATTTCATGCTGTTACATTTGTCATAGCTGTGCTTAGGGAGATAATACGCACACGGGATACTTGGACTAATGCCATAGTGAACATTTGGGATTGAGGAGTCCACATCCTGAACCAGCTGTGTTGGGTTGACCTTGGCTTGTCAGATACCCACCCAGCCTCTCTCTCATTCCCCCTCCTCAACAGCACAGAGGAAGAAAATAAGATGCAAAATCTTGTGGGTTGAGATTAAGATGGGAAGATCCCTTACCAGTTACCATCAGGGGCAAAAGAGTCTTGATTTGGGGAAAATTTTTCCCTTCTCCAGGATGGGATCCTTCCTGGGGTACCCAGTTCTTCGCTAACTGTTCCTTACAGTTCCTGGCTGTGTGGGTCTTTCCCACAGGCTGCAGTCCTTCGGGATAGATCCCTGGGGTCTCACCATGGGCTGGAGGGGAATCTCTGCTCCTGAACCTGAAGCACCTCCTCCTACTTCTTCACTGACCTCGGTGTCTGCAGAGTTGTTTCTCCCACATTTTTCCTCACTCTTCTCTCCCACACCTCCTGTGCCTTTTTTTAAGTATGGTTTCCCACGGGTGCCCTGAGCTCACCTGTATCCAGTACATTCCACCCCCCATCTCTTAGAAACACACATTTATGAATCATCAAGAATATTTACATTACATACTTTTCATGAATTTTGCTTGCAGCAGCGACAAAAATTCCTCACACCAAAATCAAAGTAACATCATCACAACACAAACAAACACAGACATTATAGATACAGTCCCAGCCTCCTAGATTTGGGTGGTGTGGAGCTGGAGGGAGAGCCCTAATGGTGTGTGAGCACTGCTCCGCAGCAGGCAAAACGCTGGTGTGGCACCAGCACTTCTGCAGCTGCAGATGCAAAGCACAGCACCGTGCAAGCTGCTGTGAAGAATCATAACTCCAGCCCGGGCAGACTCTCTGCAATATCATTCTTGTATCACCAGAGAGATAAATTTGTGAATTCATAATGTACCTTGCTTGCTGGTCTCTGATTTAAGCTAAGAACTAAATAAGAAATACAGTAGGAAAGGCTATGAAAAGAGTAATAAATGGGGCCATGTAAACGCACTGACAGCAACAGCCATTCCATCTGTACTCTTTGATGTACTTTATGAAGCTGATAACTAAGTCAAATTTTATTTTCCCTGTAGTATTCTTGCTGCCTTGTTAGTGTGTTAATGACTTCTGTCTGAGCATAATGGCAAGCTCTTTGGGAGCTGTGAATTTAAAGTATGGGCATGTTATAATATTTTAATGGCGTCCTATCACCAAATATCAAGTATTTGTCTACCAAAAGCAAAGTGCTGATAGCTGTGAACCGGTCTCCAGCTGGTGTTCAGAGGGCCTTATTTGCTTCTTAGCCCAAGCGAGAGACAGTTGATATGAATGATGTTTAGGTTTTGTTCAGTGTTTGTACCTTACTCTTATTTCTCCACTTTGTGATCATATGCCAGACAGAATGCAGCAGAGCTCCTGAATGCAGAGTTTAGTGATGCTTCAAATAGTATTTTGACTGGTTCTTGTTGAGAACTGATGTCTATGAAAAATTAGCAATATTTTTTCAATGTCTGTGAAAAATTAGCAATATTTTTGATTCATCAGGGAAATAAAAACATGATAGATGATTGTAAATTATCTGTAAGCGAGTATTTCTAGTACAAACAAACCTGAAATAATATTTTATCCTGAAATTATTTTAACTGGGCTCTTTGTTTTCTGCAGCCTTCAGCACTCTTTCATTCGAGAATTGGAAATCGCCTCTCTCTTTTGGCCAGTTTCAGATATTTCCTTCAGAATTCAATTTCTGTGAGTTTTGTATTCTCTTGAAGCCTTTGGAGCCTCAAGGTTAAAGGAGGTAAAAAAGATTGCAGGTAGAATTAGCTACATAATGGAAGATTATTTTTTTAACTGCATAATTTGGGAAATCAGTGAAATCAAGTAGGCAGCCAAACAGAAAGGACTGTAAACAGAAATAGTTAAGATAGATCATGCTGAGGTTAAAGCCGATAGAAATTACTAGACATTTGCGATTTTTTATTATTTGAATCTCATTTGATTGGTATCTTGGTAATATAAAATAAAAAAAATATGTCTCTGATTTGAATAGAGAATCATAAATAGTAGTGGTTCTGTACAGAGAGGTAGTAAAAGATGTCTTCTGTATGCTGTAAGAAGCCCTTAGAGATATCAGACAATCATAAGTATTTATTGCATAAACACTCTGGCAGAGCAAATAGTCAGGAGACTTTATAGCAACAAAGGTTTCAAAGAGTGAAGGTCACCTTCATTAAAAGAGTCTTTTGGAGCTGCTGTGTGGACTCCCTTCCCAGGAATTTGCCACTTCAGAAGGCATGAGACCTTGCACTCGGTGTCCCTTTGTTCATGAAGAGTTCAGCTTTTCTCCACAGTACTGGCATTTCTCCGCATGATTTAGGGAGATGGTAACTGCTGGGTGGGCCAAGTCTTCCATCCTTTAGTATATTGTATTAATGCTTCTAATTGATCCAAGATTCATGTTTCTTATCTAGAAGAAAAAAATCGTCTTATAAATCAGATGAAAAACCACATGCGAAATCACACTTACTGATGTCAAATGTGAGAAAAAATATGTGAAACTGAATTTCTTTGCTATTCACATCATCGATAATCATGAGAGTATATCTTCTCTGCAGTAGCTGGAACAGACCAATGGGATTTGGATTCAAAGTATTTTCTTCAAATTTCATATTTTTCTTTTTTCATATTAGCAGTACTTGTAGTTCTTTCTACTGGCTGAAAAACAAAAGTTGCAAGCCAGGTAAGCCTGCAGCTGTTATCATATTAGTTTTTAGACACTGGTGAAATGTGACATGAGGATGGAAAATTCAAATCCTGATTATTTTTTGTGTGAGAGAAATGTCATTATGCAATAATTTTGTTGATATTAATTACTGAGAAAACATAGCATATTGGATTTAGACTTACAAGATCTATTGGAAAAGGATTTTAAGCTGTTGAGATTAGGTATAGTTTCCTGTTTGTATCATCAAGAGCAATGCAGGATACTGCATAATAGTCTAAATGATCTCCTTTGAGTAGTAGGAGACATAAAGGGTTTTAAAGAAGTAAGAATGAGGTGAGAGGAATAAAATTTACTAGGAGACAGGCCCCAAACTGTCCTCTGTGAGAAATCTTTTCCTTTTGGCACAGCACTGAAATCTCCTTTGTGGACTTATTTTGTACACAACCGCAATAGATTGGTGCATTAATAGACAAGAGGATTTTTAAAGGCTCAGGAGACATGAAAACATTCCCACTAATACTGATATCTGGTGAGCTTACGAGGTTGGGGAAGAGCGGTAAAGCGGGTAGGGATGGTGAGCTAGAAGAGGAAAAATTAATCTTGAGAGAAATGGGAGAAAACATTTTGTTGGTCTGAAAATGATTTATAAAGCATTAGTATGTGAAGCCTCATGCTACAGGAAATGAACATATTGAAGATTTCAGCTTTAAGTATCCTTCCAAGAGTAAACTTCCCAAAATTTGAGTACCAAGAAACAAAAATTAAAATGATGCCATTTATCTAGGGTATCATAGGAAATAAAAGGCATGCATTTGAAACTTTTGGCTAAAAGTCTTTTGATATTATTCCTATTCCTTTGAGAAATTTTAAAGATCCTGTCCAAACACTGTTGGTAGTCAAGGTGTAGATGAGACTTAAGAGGGGTCCATCCTTTTCTAGAATTGCTGAGATTGTACAGATCAAATGGAGATATTTTAAACTCTGCAACTTTTATTTCTCTAGATGCACACAGCTAAGCTTTTTACTTTGGAGGATTTAGAAGCTAGGGTGAAACCTGGCATTTTTTATTTTAAATACACCGAGTTGTATATTAAGTCAGCTATAACATGAATCATGGTTATTGCGATTGAACTTACACTGGTCGGTAAATGTGGTTTGCCTAAACATTATAATTAGATCTCTATCACATTTGTTTTAAGAAGCACTAATCACTAATTATAACGATACTTTGAAAGCGTAGCACCTCTTGAGCTTTTGAATTGCAGGCAGACGGTTTCTTAGAAGCCATCGTTAAAGCCATGTAAAAAAAAATGTTGGTATGTAATCCTGACAAAGGAGAAAATAAGATAAATTCTCAATTTGAAATTATTAATGAAAAATAAATAGAAAAATATTTGTTACCTTGATTGATGTTAAGATAAAGAGGGACTTCTTTATCAGTTCAGATTAAGAAGGCATAAATGTATGTGACTTGATCAGACTAGGATGATTTAAAATTCTTTTTGTGCATATAAACCTGCTGGTTCTCCTCTCTCTTGATACTAAGGTTGCTGATTTGAATCATCAGTCCTTCAGCAAAGGGGCTTGTGGAAGCACAGATGAGACAGCCATTCCTTTAATGCTTTAATTAACCCAGTCCATGGCTTTACCGTGGTTTACCCCAGTTCTGTTTGAATTACTCACTGTGTGTAATTCAAACTGTGGTTGTGACTTCTGTAGTGAGAAGCACATGTTTTGCCTAGAGGCTGTAAAGGCACCGTGTTTCTTTCCGGGGTGTCCTCCACCTGGGACAGGTCCTTGTCTAATTAAGAGAGGTCCTGTTTTCTTCCATGGTAACACGTTCAGCCCAAATTTGGGCCTCTGTGTTCTATTCTCTGTTCTCACAGTTTGATTGTACATTAGAGCAGAGCAGCAAAGAAAACAAAGATTTAATATAAATCTCTTACATGCCACTGTTTTAAAGAGAAATCTGATGACCACTGATGCAGCTGAGGAAAAAGCCAGTCATAGATCTAACTTGCGTGAGACAGCAATGATTTATAAATTGTGCTGGGATAAACCCTGGAGTTCAAGCATTAGTTCTACATTAAGTTTAGAAACATATTCAAGAACAGTTTAAAACCTATTAGTAGTGATACTGACAATAGTTTTGCCTTAATCATAAGGGAAGTAATCTGATAATTTCAGACTTTAAAGGTAATTCAGTTGATTAAAGTAAACGGCTTATCTTTTCCCTTCCCCTGTGCCCAAAGGAAACCAAATAAGCAATTAAATAAAGTATAATGAGAAATAATTCTTCTTGATTCTGCTTCTTTCCATTGACTTTGCTAAAAATTCCCCAAACTGTAATTCAGTTTGTGCCCATTGCCTGTGGTCCTGTCACTGGGCTCCACTGAGAAGAGCCTGGCTCCATCCTCTTAGCAACCTCCTTTTAGGTATCTGTATACAATAATAAGGCCCCTCCTGATCCCTCTTTTCTCTAGGCTAAATTATCCCAGCTCTGTCAGCCGTCCCTCATAAGTGAGGTGCTCCAGTCGTTTAATCAACTTTGTGTGCCTGGACTCTTTCCAGTATGTCTGTCTCTTGTACTAGGGAGCCCAGAACTGGACACAGTAATCCAAGCACGGCCTCGACAGAGCTGAGCAGAGGGGGAAGGATCACCTCCCTCAGCCTGCTAGGAACACTGCTCTTAATGCAGCCCAGGATAACATTGGCCTTCTTTGCTGCAAAGACACATTGATGGCCAGCTTGGTGTCCACTAGAACACCCAGGTCCTTTTCTGCCAAGCTGCTTTCCAGCTGGGTGGCCCCAGCATTTACAGGTGCCTGAGGCTGTTCCGCCATGTGTGCGGGACTTGGCATTTGCCCTTGTTGAATTTCGTAAAGTTTCCATCAGCCTGTTTCTCCAGCCTGTTGGAGCCCTCTGGATGGCAGCACGACCATCGTGGTGTATCATCCACTCCTCTCAGTTTTGTAATATAAGCAAAATTGCTACCCAGTCACCTCCATAATTAATGAAGCTGTTCCACGGGGCTGGACCCAGTATTGACCCCTGGGGTACGCAGGTACGCTGGTAGTTACTGACCTGCCACGAGAGTTCGTGCTGCTGATCACCACCCCTGGGCCTGGCCATTTAGCCGGCTTTCGATCCACCTGCCTGTATGCTTGTCCAGTCTGTACTCCAACAGCTTGTCTGGGAGCATCTTATGGGAGACCTTTCTGAAGTCCAGATAGCCAATACCTACTGCTCTCTCCTCATCTACAAAATCATTCATTTCATTATAGAAGTTAATCAAATTGGTAAAGCGTGATTTCCCCTCGGAGAAGCCCTGCTGACTAGTCCTGACGACCTTTTTGTCCTTCATATATCTAGAAATATTTTCCAGGATTAGCAGCTCCATCACCTTTCCAGGGACTTAGGTGAGGTTGACCAGCCTGCAGTTCCCTTAATTGTCCTTCTTGCCCTCCTTAACAATAGGACAACAACTGGCTTTCCTCCAATCTTTAGATATTTCTTCCAGTCGACGTAATCAATAAGATTATTGAAAATGGCCTTTGCAATGGCATCTGCCAACTCCTTCAGCACACATGGATGCATCCCATTAGGGCCCATGGCCTTGTGTATATGTACTGGAAAACATCTTTGAAAAGAACTGTTAAACCTCAATTCTCACTGTCCCTCTCTTGGCAGCCTCTGTACCCAGCCAGGGACGCAATGCTGTTACTTACAACCCCTTCCCAAGGTCATCTGCTTCCAACTCCTTTCAGTGAGCAGGGAGGGACTTTTTTTGACTAGATGAGGTTGCTCAGAGCCCTGTCCAACCTGACCTTGAATGTTTCTAGTGATGGGGCATTACCACCTATCTGGGCAACCTGCTCCAGTTTTAACCACCACCCTCACTGTAAAACAACTTCTTTCTTATATATAATCTAAATAGACCCTCTGTCACTTTAAAACCATTACCCCTTGTCCTATTGCAACAGGCCCTACTAAGTTTGTCCCCATAATCCACATCCTTAATAGAAGGTACAAGCTGCAAAAATCAAAGCAACAAATATAATTCTGTGAAAGGGAATATAGCCATTACCCCGAAACTTGACTCCCGTAATTACATATAAAATTTTTTGCTGATTCAGAAGCTGCTTATCTGAAAGAGAAATTCAGGGAGCACCAGAGCAGCAGCCAGACTTTATCTCTTAAGTTTAGAGATGTTTGTTGTAAGAAAAAGTGCTATTGGCAGGAATGCCGCAGTGCGAGATCCATTTAGCATGAAGCAGAACTAAAGGCAGTGAGACAAGAATTTTAACATTTCCCCCTGTGTGAAGTCACTTAGGAGAGCTAAATGACAGTGTCATGGAAATACTATTACAAGTAAGCAATAGCTCTGTGTTCAGACTGACCTTACGAAACCTCTGTGCTTCAAACAAACACCTGAACCAAAAATAAATAGTTTTTTGAAAAAAGCAGCAGCAACTGGGAAGGTTACTCACAAGTTAGTAACATCATTCCTGCCCCCCACCACTCTCCCCCTGCCTCACCCCCCAATGCGTTGAAAGCATTTTTGAAAAATACTATTTTGAGAATTGACTTGTTTCTATGCACTATGGTAGACAATAGATGGGCTTTGAAACTTTTAGTTTATGTATTTTGGTGAGAAAAGGGAAGACATTTTAACTTAAATCAATTTATTCTTCTTTAGCTTTGCAAGACTTAATTAAAATCCTGTTGTTTTAAGATCGTAGGCCAAAACCTATGGAGTTTTGTAGTCAAAATTCGTGTTATGCAATCTGAGAGGTGCTGTGAGCTAAAAATATCTTGCTTGGAAGCTGGACCACTTGGGCACTATTCCTACTGCCACAGGACTTGTAGCTTTTACAAAATGGATTAAGTTTCACAGCAAGAGCTTGAGATCATCCTCTTTTAGCCAATGGTCAAGACACTCTCTTGGGCAGTGAAAAGTATGAGCTTTGAATTCTCCATCCCCCAGGCTGAGCAGTAAACAGGATCTTCGTCTCCCACAACCTGATGTAAAACGATAATTTCCAAACCATTAATTTCTACTTCATTAGGCAAAACAATGCCAAAAGGTAGGTTTGGTTTTTTAATAACCTGAACCTTGTGATATGTCTGGGGTAAAACAATGAGCCATTTCAAGTCGACTGTACTTTTGACAAATACGCCATCCTGCCCCACACTATTTTATTTTTTTTTGAGGGGTTGGAGGGAGTGGTTTGGTGTTTTATTTTGACAACTTCTGGTATCAATATCTTTCTGTACTGATGCTAGACAAAAAAAAAAAGACATCTTTTTAGGGGGCTGGCAGAAGTCCAGATCCATGAGTAATACAGTCAGTGAGTCATGAGCTGAACCATTTCTATGGTTCCTTACCAAATACCTGTATCTCATGTGAATTCATAAGTGAGGAAGAGGCCATTGATTTTATTCTACTCCATTAAAATAAGATGAGGAGTTAAAGACATTTTGTATACTTGGACATTAGTCTTTGTACAATGGCTGATGCAATAGGCCAGTATAGAAGCTGTATTTCTAGCAAAGTTTTCCCTGTCATGATACTGAGAGAGGAGAGACCTGTAGGCTATGAAGAGCTCAGCCTCTGATCAGCTGGGTCACTCTCTGCTGCCCATCATGGGCTGTATCTCTGTCTCTTCATTGTTCTTCATAAACACTTTGTGCATCTTCAGAGATTTAGTTAAATATTCTAAGTGCTTTCGGACTTTTTTTGGTTAAAAAAAATAATTACAGCATCTGATTTAGTTAAATGTTCATCTCTTTCTAAAAATACACTCTTATAAGGAAAGATTTTCTGTTTTTCCATATTCATGGAAATCAGATGCAGAGCTCCTGTCATACTGATGAAACTTCAGCTTCAATATTTTTCCTAGCTCAACTCTGAAAATGTATCTCTATGTCTCTCTCTGCTACTGATCCTTCCTCCTCCCACAAATAGATCCAATTAGAAAAGCTATCATATTGATGTAGTATGGGCAGACACAGATTTGCAATGACAACAGAAGTGTAAAAGAGATGTCGCTATTTTCAGCCCTTTTAAGAGGGAAAATTTTAAATTGGTGGATGCTATTTGCAGGACTAAAAATGTACCCCCTGATAATAATTGGGATCCTTGGGATACATCAAGATAGAGGGATTATCCGCTACTTTAGTTGTTACAGGTACGGCGCTGAGTACATCACTGAAAACCAGAAAAAAAGCATTATCATTAGTTCACAGCTCTCAGCAATCACCTTTTATCCGGCTTTTGTTTAATGCTCTCCTTATTTATTTGTCTGCGTGCTGTGTATGCAGCAGTCAAATGACTGCAACAGATACTTGAAAGGAAATGCAGGGCTACAGTAGAAGTTTGACCTTGCTATGCCCCATGATGGAAAATTCTAGTCACACATACAGAATATTTCTCTAATTAGAAAACACAGGATATGGTTTGCCAGACAAAAATTACCTATAGTGCAGTTTAATATCTTTGCTAGAATCCAGTGCTGGCTTTAGTCCCTTCCCTCTCCCTCTTCCTCTTCCTCTTCCTCTTCCTCTCCCTCTCCCTCTCCCTCTCCCTCTCCCTCTCTCTCTAATCTCTCTTTCTCTCCCTCTCTTTAATCTCTCTCTCTTCTTTCACCCTACTCCTTATTCAAAATCCACCACCATGGGTTTATACCAGAAGATAAGGGACTAGCTTATTCCAATTTCCATTCTGTGTGTATCATTTACTGATAAAACTCTGTAACTTTTTGCGGACCCTGTGACTTACGACATTCCTTTTCAACTGTGGCCATCTATGAATCCTCAGTGCTCCCTTCCCCTTCGAGGTGGGACACCACAAGAGCTCTGAAAGATTTTTATCTGGTGTTATTACTGGAATCAACATTAAAATGACATGTACAGAAAGAGATTTATGACTGCTTATATATAAGCTGCTGTAGAGATTATGGAACACATTCTGTAAACTGAACTGCTTAATAAAATAGCTACATCTTCACTGCTAAAGAGAGTTTCCTTTGAGAGAGTCAATTGGAAATAGTTATCAAAGTATACAATTCTATTGAAGAAAACATGGGGGTGACTTTTCATCTGAGTCTTGCTTTTTAGGATTGGCATATGTCTCCTGCCTGTTTTACCTTTACTAAAAAAAAAAAAACCCACAACCTCCCAAAACTCGTGATACTCTTTATGTTAAAAAATTTGGGAAAATTCAGTTAAATGCCTATAAAAGTAACTTACAGAAAAATCTCTTACAAATTAGTCAGTCAATATTCAACTGCTGACAAAATTTGAACCAACAATTAATGGCTTTGTGTCACTTAAAACCAAGGTGTTTCTCAAGCTTTCTATTTATGGACTAGGTCTAAGATCAAATAGCTTATTTTCCAGGGTTTCACCTTTGTACAGAAAAATCACCTGTGAACATCCTGTGCTGGTTTGGACTGGAGTAGAGTTAAATTTTTATAGTAGCTACTATGGGACCGTGGTTTGGATTCGTGCTGGAAACCAATGAGTTTTCTCACTTTTGTGCTTTCAGTTCTATTCTCTCATCCTGCTGGAGGGAGGGAGTGAAGGAGCAGCGGTGTGATGCTTAGGTGACAGCTGGGGTTAAACTGTGACACATCCTTAAATAGAACCTGCTTAAGAAATAAAATCTAGTAAAGCTGATAGAGCGTGACTTCTGTCTATAATACAGAAGTCTATTATGCACCTTGTCTTGATTGTCTATCCATGTTTTTTGGGTTTCCAGTGTACATTGTCCATGATGGTTCATAGAAAAGCTACTTAGGAATGGAAAGAGGGCTGAATGAAGTGATTTTGTTTTATCACTTCCCTGTAGGAAGAAAATTTTTTCATACCTCTTTAGTTTGGAACAGCTCAATGACAGCAAAAAGGCTGAGAAGGTGTTATTTTCTGTGTGATGGGGGCTTGAGGATAAAGGATAACTATTGTGTTGGTAGAATTTAGAGTGGCCTGAGATGTAGAAATGCTCTCGTTCACATGATGTAGTATTGAGATGTTCTTGCTTTAAAGCAGTTTTACACTGCTATTACCTTTGAAATTCCATTTTCTGTATTCCCCAATAATGTTTCCCTTTGTTCAGCTTTGACATTATGACCTTCCTGGGAAACTCTTTGCTTGCTAATTTGAAGTAATATATTTTGGAAAAAAGGGATTGATTTCTGGAAGAGGGGTGATGAGGGATAGAAAGGTGGAGATTCAAGGTTTTTATGTTTAAATGTTAATATTCTTTTTACTTGTATACACCTATATTTGTTTATAGCTAGCTCAGTTACTGAAATAACATATAAAATATTTAATCTAAATAAATTAGTATGTTATTGAAGTAAAATAGCTCATGTCAATGCGTCTTAGGTTGAGCTATTATTTTATTTGAATTTCCCTTCTTTTGACACAGTTGATACTTCTTAGACACAATAAAGCCAGTTCATTCTACCTATTTAATCTCCCTTTCTTTTCTCCAGCTCCTTCTGTGGACTTTTTTTTGTCACAATTTTCTGGCGGGTTTTTTCTTCTTTAGACATTCAGCCCAGTTCAGGGATTAAGTTTCTTTTATTATTATTATACCATTCACATTATTGCTAAAATTATGCACATTTTGTCACTCTGTGGTTAGTGCTAATGAGGAGGAGGGCAAAGCAGATGATGATGTTATTCCTCTTCTTCAAGAGCATGTGGTTCTCATTTATGCAGCCAACTCCTCCATTGCTCCATATCCTCAGTGGACCATCCAGACATGAGAAGTCTGGTCTTGAAGTTTTCCTGCATTATTCATAGCATCAAGTGGCTGGTTGTTCAGATTGTAATTTACTATAATCAATTTTCTGGGTCCTACATATCAAAAAGATTTTTAATTATTAAATACAAGGTTATACGTGGGCTCATCTCTCAGAGGAATGTTAAACCTCACTAACTTATTTAAATTCCCTTAGAAGCTATTAGACCTATGAACAGGATTAAGCAGTTCTTCAATTATCAGCATATATTACAAACAGTTTTTTATTATTTTCTCTTGAGTAGTAACCCCTTCTCTAGCTGTGCTTTTCCAAAATAGCAAGAGGCTCTCTCTGCCTTGCTTTTCTCCATTAGGTTTATAAAATGCCAGAGTGGTGCCACTATCAGTCCAAAGCTGTGTGAGGATCCCCATATTTCCTTTGCAGCTCTAACTTCACAGTGTGTTACTTGTAGAGCATTTAAGTGTGACTGTCAAACTCTTGCACTCAAGACAGACACCATTTTTTTCCCTTGTGAGAGGAGGTGGCTGGAATATGAATGCAATGCTTAGCCTGAGGGTGAGTTTGCTGTCTTTGCTGTAGCACTGGTCTGGATTTCTGAACTTAGGTTCCAATAACCGAGAGAGAACCATTCTTGCTGACCATTCATGACTCATGGCAGTGAAGCTAGTGGAAACATCAGCATTCACAATCAAAAAAATCATCTTTTGACAGCCTGTTGTTCTTCCTTGCTGACTTGCACTTATTCCCACTGATGCTTCCCCATTTCTTCCTTGGTTGCTTGCTTTCTACTTTACAGACTACATCTGACATCCACTGCTCCTTCAGTTCCTTTCCAGCGTCTCTTGGGCAACCCCAGCTTCAGCCCTGACAGCTGCATGCAAGACTCTGCTCAGCTCTGCTAAAGTGTAATGCTCACAGGAGAGGGAGATGTGAAGCTTTCAAGAAAGGCATGATCCTATTTGACCCTTGAACTCTTCTGGCAGAGAAGTGTTTCCCACACTTGATTTAAAATGGAAAAGTATCCTCAAATACAGCACAGCTATCGTATATGTTATCATAAAAATCTTGTGTGACATTTGACAGGCCTGAGTACCACCAGTCACCCGCTGTAGAGTAACACCCTCAAAAATGGCAGTCAGTTTTCCTGCAGTTGGAGAAATCCAGCTGTGGTAGTTTAAGACAAACAGCTCTCAGCTAAAAGCTACCATCTCTCTGGCAGGAGCAGCTGAAGTAATATGTGCTCATTTTTCAACTGCTCCAATTTAGAGCCGGCAGTGTTTGTGTGGCTGTGCTGGCCTCTTATCGGGTGGCAGTGCTCTACACGCTGGAGGCAACTGAGGCACTGGTGTGATCCCTTCTGCAGCTTCTGCAAGGGACTGCTGGTAATCTGAAGAGAAGGAGCCATGTGTTTTAAACAGCTGCTGCACCTGGAGCCTCCAGAACTTCCAGCGTGCAGTTTATAACTGGGATTTATGAAAGTGGGAGTCAGAGGTCAGTATTCATTCAAACCACTAATGTCATTCTTATCTTGTGATTTTAGGATTATTACAGATTAGTGCATGTGACATACTGAATAAACTGTAAATATTTTCAATTCAAATTTCACCTTTCCATTATATATATTATTGGATGCTTTGGCTATTTTAATATTTTTTGTTTAAGCTTCTGAATTTATCACCACAGTCTTTAAATGAGTTGTTTTTTCAGGCACATAAAAATGCATATGCATATATACGCAGATAAAAATATATAAATACATAGGGCTTTATCGGTACATAAAGGCAGATGAAAATACTTGGTTAAAACATAAGACACGTTGTAATTTGATTGCAGAAGTAGAGCAACAGGCTTGTTGGAATACTTGTAATTCCTTTTGCCCAGTGCAGATTATGTAAAATCGCGTTTCAGGGACTGATGGCAGAGTGATTAGCAGCAAAGCACAGTGTAGTGGGAGGTCACAGAGATTGAGTTCCCTCCCAGAAATCACTCAGTCTTGAAGGAAGTCTAAATGAGTTGAGCGCTAATGCTTCAAAATCTCTTGGCTGGCCACCTGGCTGGGAAAGGGTAAGAACTGGTACTTGTCTGAGTTTGGCTTAAAAATGGGATTGAGAGCCCAGTGTGATGCCCTTAAAAGAAGGGAAAAATAAATGTTGAATTAGGGGCACAGCAGAATTAAATTTATTTGCCTAAAATTCCATTTCCTTTAAAATAAATTTTGGTTATAGAAAAAATAAGACAGTAGTGGGTGTTGATTAAAACAACAACAACAACAAGAAGCCACCAAACACCCCCACATCTTTAAAGCAAAAGAATCAAAGGGAAAGAAATGCTCACAGCAGACAGCAGGGTCGTGCAGTCTGCAGCATGTAGCAGTGGTTGGTTGTAGCACCTACTTTGGCTTGGCTCCCAGTGCAATCCCTCATGGTTTGGCTGTATCAGAAGCATAGCACCAGAGCAAATCCCTTGAAGTGCTTCTGGTGAGGTCATTCAAAGAGCAGTGAGCTTAGATACAGAAACATGTGCTAGAGGAAAATAACCTCAAGAGTCATACAACAAGGTTTTTGAACTATACCTATGAGATTTGGGGGGACAAATCTCATGGATCTTTAATCTCTCATTTGCAGTCATCTTAGCAGCCTCAGTAAACGTCTCTTTCCCTTGCTAGAGAAGAGTTCCTAAGGCAGAGCAAAATAAAAATGCTCCTGAAAGCACACTTTCGGAGAGACACACTATGCTCTACCTCCCTGAACCTACTCAGCTGGTTTATTGGAAACAAAAGAAAAATACAAAATTAAGGCTAATGTAGCAAGATTCCACAAGGGGTGGATCAGAGAGGATGGGATGACTGTGTGTGTAGTTGAACTCAAGTAATGCCTTGCTGACTTCAGAAGGAGGAGTCTTGCTTGAGTTTCTTCTCTCCCGGTTTTGGGATCCTACCCTTACACTAGATCTGACCTCAGAGGTTCCCTTTGGGACCTGGTCTGACTCATTAAGATGGTAAAAAACACTTCTGGGTTATGCCGAATTAGCTTGGAGGAAGGAGGGGAGAGAGATTAACGGGTTGGATCAGATGACCTCAAAAGGTCTCTTCCAACTTTTCTGATTCTGGCAGAAGAGAATTTTATGCAGGAGGTGTGTTTGTTTGTAAGGATGTGAGGCAAAAATTATGGAGGGGAGGGGGTAGGGAAGAGAGGGTAGGGGGAAGGACTTTTCCATTTAGCAGCAGTAAACTGATATTTGGGCTTCTCCTGTTTTTTGAAATGGTACTTAATGAAAATGTGTATCCTCACACCTCCTTGTTCTTCCATTTCCTTGTCCTGGTCTGTGTAACTGTCAGCTGAGACTGGAGGCTCTTCACAGCACAGATCTTCTTACTCAGTGTCTCTGTAAATTACCATGGTACCATGATTTGCTGCATTGTCATGGGGTTTTTTTTGGTTTGGTTGGTTGGTTTTTCAGCAGGGTGTTATTCAAACTTGCCTTTTTTGGCCAGCAGCTGCCCTTTGAAAGTGTTGATATTTTGATACAATACTATTTTAATCCTTATTTATAGCTATTAAATATTTCCTATTTATTTAATATGATATTTAAATACAAAGAGAATACAAAGAGAATAATTTGGTCTCCGAGCCTTTTCCAGTTTGCAGTGGTTGGCACAGAGCTGACCTCTATACATCGGCCATGTTCTCCTGGGTATTTGAATTGAATAAGATTGAATTTCAAAGGGAATATGTTCACTTCCTTTTCCTCTCCCACCTTCAAAATCGTGCTGCTAGTGTTTTACCATAAATGCCTCCAGATTGGCAAGGTGACCTGCCTCACTTTCATCTCGTCGCTTGAACCAAATGCCCTTTGCTAGATTTGACAATTGTGTGGTACCTGAGGAGAAGGCACGCTGCATAATACATAGCACACCCTTATCATATGTTATCCCTCGCATGCCCTAGAAACTTTGCTGATTTTTGAGACCCTCTGTGATGTCTTTATTGCAGTGAGCAGTGAGGTTCTTTGATTTCTGCATTTTCCTGCTCACTAGTGAGATATTTTAGGTACAGAATTAATAACTACACTAGAAGCCTACCTGTCCAATATCTGCCCAGCACTACTTTAAGGAATGAAAACCATTATAGTGCAAATCAAGGCACATTTCTCTTGCCAACCCTCTCCAATCCTCCTCCCAGCCTCCCCTTTTAAAAAAGAGAAGAGGTAATTGAGAAAGAAGGAATGGCTTCATCCTCTTCTTACATCCTTAAGGAATAAGGACTGGGATATGAAGGGGAACATCAGCTGAGGTTGGCATCTATACTAGTTTGAAAGCAAACCAGTGGGAGAACCCAAGTCAGAATTACATAATTTAATAAGAAAATTAAGATAAAGGCAATAATACAGAAACACTGGCTTAAACTGACAGAGTCAGGATATGACCTGACACACTGTTGGTCAGGGTGGTGGTAGCAGTCCAATTAAATAGTGGCTGCAGTCCTGTTGGAGTGATGAATGTGATTCTGTCGAAGTGGTCATCCTGTAGTAAAGTCTGGTCCTTTTCTGGAGGCTCAGTGGTGATTATAGAGCTCTTCTCCTCTGGGAATCCAGTGAGTAGTGCTGCTCATGGTGTTCCAAACCTCAGATTATATCCAGGTAGGAATGCTTGGTTCCTCCCAATGGGTGGAGAGTCTCACAATGGGATGATGTAATTTTAGGAGTCATGCAGTGAGACTTGATGGCCCATTAGCAGAGATAACCCCCAGAGGGATTTATCAGGGAGGAGTCATGGAAGAGGTGAAGAACACTGCCCCACGTGTTTTTAACAGCTTATGAAGATGGTAATAGAATGCATATTCTTGGTTACATCTTCCATTGTAACCTAAGAATGCATCCTGTCTGTGAACATAGGGTTATGCCTTACACTTTGGGTATATCCTTTTCCTACAAAGGTACATTTCTGTATTCATAGAGGTAACAGCGAAGCAACAGCAGTCCACCAGCTCTTCCCTAGAGATGATGTTATTGGTGATGTGCTGCTGTATCCCATCCCCTTGCCTTTCTTCACGCCCCTCCTTTGGTGCTAGTATGCTAAAATCAGAGAAAGTTGATTTTAACTGCTGCTTCCTGCAGAAACAAAAGAATAAAAAAAAAGTCCCCTGGAGTATAAATGAGTACAAGTTAGGTAACTGGTGACCTGAGACAGCATGCACAGCATGAAATGCTTTTTTCAAGTATACATACAACTGTTCTTACCTTACCTTTTATAGCAGTGATGTTTGTAAACGCTTGTGAAAACATTAAGAGCTGACTAGAAAAAAAACAAAGGAGATTCTCTTTTCTCCTCCCTTCTCAGTCATCTACAAGACTGTGTGAGTAGTGCTGAAACCCGTACAATAATAACAAAATGGGACAAAATATAGTAACTGCTTAAAACATACTTTTTTAATGGAAAAAAAAGCATCTATTTGTACAGTTACTTGCATACCATCACTCAGCACTGTTGTGCATTTCATTAATGTGACTTTTTACACAATTATTCCACACAAAGCCATGATCACATCACAAACTCAGGAGCTGAACCGTGTATCAAGGCAGCAAAGAGTGGTATGGAGCAGATGGACTCTCAGATGTTCCCTGAGCCATAAGTCCTGCCTGAGTATGTTTGCACCAAAGAGCTCAATAGAGATAGGTGATGGGTGTAAGATGCAGACAATCGGGGTTACATGAGAGGAAAGTGAAATTCTGTTGGAGAAGAGAGAGGCAGAGAAAGCACTCTCCATAGGGGTGCTCCCAAAACATCCTCGTTAAATATTTATGCTGCCTAAAGGTGAATCTATAAAACAGTGGAGAAGTGACTGCTGTATGCCTAGCTTTGCAGCCAACAGCTCTTTCTGGTTAAAGCAGCTGATGATTGCAGTGGGAGCAGTGTGAGCTTCTAAATATAAGCCTGTGGAAATGTTTGGATATATGAGGGGAGAGTCAGGAGGAAGCCCATGAGATTGAATCCTCGCTGAAGTTTTTGTCCAAACAAACCAGTTCAAAATGAGCCTGGCTACACCCCCAGCTAGCAGTCAGGCCTTCCAGTAGCTGCAATGTCTGATTGCATAAGCATGAGTGGCTAGAGAAACTGTTCACGGGAGCACAGTCCATACTTAAGTGGGAGATTTTGATTCAAATGTACAAATAAAGTTTAAGCAAAAAAAGATTAATAAAGGAGGATTATTAAAGGGAAAAAAAAATCATCTACAAAATGGAACAAAAGGCCACCAACATGTTCAAGAGCTGCAATAGCTCTTATACGTGCTCATTTGTTGCTATAAGAATGGCTATATATCAGAACACACTAGTAGCAGACAGGTAATTGCCTCCTGCCATAAGCTGATGCATATACAATAAGTAAAACTTGGAGATTTTGTAGTTGTTTGTTTTTAAATGACTTTGTTCTGTTCCAGTCAGTCAATGAATAATGTTTGCTGTTTGAGGGAAGATGTACTGAATACGATGGAATAAAGGTAAACCACAAATCATTTTTATAACACCAACAGCTCGGATTCCTAGTGTAAATTCCACTTCAGTTCCTAGGGCTGGGAATTTTGTTGGGTAGGCATGCCCCAACACCCCCTCTACCTACCTATAGGAACCCCAAGGACAGAGCCACTAGGGGAATGGACTATCTGGCTCCTAACTACTTCTAGCAGATTCCACACTTCCAGAATATTAGGCAGATTCAATTATGTTATGGTGTCTTAAAAATTTGTTCGTGAATATTTAGATGAGGAGTAACTTATGCTGCTAACAAGTGTATTTCTGTAATGAAAAATAACATCTGAAAGGATTTTTTAATCTGGCATAAGTGCTAACTTGATTTTACACCTAATTTTTAGGTATGATGCTAATTTCATCTAAGAAAAGCTTGCTGGTTACAGGATAAAGGTGTTCTGAGCAGCTCAGAGCACTTCCTTGAAATCCTTGTAAAAACAGCTTCAGGAGGCATGCAGCCTTCTTAGAAATTACATCAGAGCTCTGATGAATTAACATTGTCTTTTGCTGTGACAGAAAGACTTGTAAATGGTATTCAGGAGAATGATAAGGGTAATAGAAGTAGGTCAGCTTGGCAAATAAATAGCCTGACTTACCCACAGGCCTTGATTTGCTGGCACTTTGAGATTCTGGGCCAGCTATGTACCAAATCTGCTCATCCCATATCATATTTAATCCATACCATTTTTTGTGGTTTGTCAAAGATTTATTTGATATACTGTGCGTATAAAAACTAATATTCCAGTGCTGAATTTTTTTAGTGGCTAGTTTAACTTGATTCACTGTGACATTCTCATGTGTAATGACATCTTAGCTACCAGTTTCACATCATTAATTATGATATTGCTCTGTACTGTGACAAGAGGCCTAAATTAAAACTTGTTTTAAAATATATAAACTGACATTTTTGCAGGGTCATTTATTTCATGAAGTAATAGATATTGCAGGCATGGAGGGAATATCCGTCCAAATTCTATGTTTTCCTAACAATCTTTATGGAGCAATAGCTGTTGGATAAACAGAAACAAAATTGATGTGAAGACCTTTTTTCTTTTTCCTGTTCACCCCAAGCCAGTGTTGCAAAAGCATCAAGAGCTGTGAAAGATTTTATGTCTTTCATTGAAGAATTCTACTGAATGTGACCTTATATTATCCATTTAAGCATATGGCTATAAAGGGTGTTCCAAAAGTCTTTCAGCGGGAATTTAAGCAGACGCAGGCTTAGGAATTTAATCTAAATTGTTTAGGATTAACTAAAAAAATAATCATGATCATTTTATCCAGTGAATAATGGATTTCCTTAATCTGATTTGAAAACTGGATGCAACAGCAGTACTTGCCGTGTTTTGGCATAAAGCAAAAATGAACTGTAAGAAAAAGTGCTCTGATTGTGTGATTTTACCTTTTCTGTGTTGGTTTCACAGTTTACCATATTATTTTGGGCACACAGTTGTTTGAGAGAAATGACAATTTCTTGCTTCCTTTGCATTTCAGCACGGAAGGTATCTAACAGCTCTTCGCTCCTTTTCTGCAGTGAGACATGCATTTGGGCTGTTAGCAGATGGTCTTTTTTTTCCACGGTGCTAATCAAACTTTGATACATTTGGGTTTGCACAAGGGAAAAGCTGACAAGGCTGACTGAGCGCATCTGCTTGGCTGTTTCTTACAGTTCCTGAGATATGACTCAATATTCACTTAAGACTGAAATGCTGGAGTTGGAGAGTCAATGTGGTGGCAAAAGCTTCACTTTCTGTAATCAACTCGGGCGGAGCGGCTGCTCACGCTTCTCCAAATAACACTCACGCTGACGGCACCAACTCCTTTTAGTTGATGAATTGCAACATTGCTGTTTAGCACCATCTGAGCAACATCCTGTTTGTGAAAAACCTGAGTAACCAGGGAATTCCACTTGGCTGTTCTGAAGTGGGTTATTTTATAAACAAGGCAGTCTCAAGTCTTGTTCTTCACGTTTTGATGTGCATGGAGGTTCTGCAGATTTATAGAGAGAGCTTTCAGAACTGGGGGTCAAATCAAACTCCTGGTATTGGAATTGATACAGTAAGAATGGGCAGAAAGGGTCTTTCCATGTGAATAAATACTGTTTGGGGTTTTTTTTTGTTGTTGTTTCTTGTTTTTGTTTCTTGTTTTCATTTAGTTTTGTTTTTTAAACTTCTTGGTGCCTGTGTCACTAATATATATGATACCTGAGCTGCGACTAGCAGCTCTATTTTTTTGCTGGTTAGACTCCTCTCTGCATCCTAATATTGTGTTTTTTGCTTACTTGTACTGTGAAAAGCCAAACTTTTATCTTTTCACATTTTTTCCTTTCTACCCTGTGTATCAGCATGTGAGAGAATGAGTTCCAAGTATTTCTACTGAATGTACAGAAAATTTTTATGCAGCTCTAGCTTTTCACTTGCGGAAATAGAATTTCAGACTCATCTGTGGTAAAATGACATGAATGATCTCCCTGGTGGCCATGCTCTTTCCTAGCACTACTTGACAGAAAGGCACATCCTACCACAGTGGAAGGTCAAAACTGTGATAGGGAAGTTCAGTTCAGTGTAGCATTGAAAAACAGTTTGAGAACACAGTGGTGAAAACTGCTCCCTTAGTCCCTGCAGGGCATCCATCATTTGGGGCTTCCTTAGCATATCTTTTGTGACTGTTCCAGAAAAGAGGCTTGTAGGAGGACATATGTTAATAAATACCACCTATTCTTTTGTTAACTGAAGACTCTCATATGATTTCCAAGAGTGTTTCTGGCTCGTTTTAATCTCTAGATTCTGCCCTACAAGTGAGTAGCTCTGCTTACCAAGTTGTTTATGACCAGGAAATGTTTTAATACGCTAATGATTAGAGACAACCTACAAAGAATCTGAAAACAAGATGTGAAAAATGAAATGAGTGAAGGAGATTATGAGAAAAGACAGCATCTGAGTGTGCAATGGATATAAAGGGTCTCCTATTTCCAGTGAAAGGAACTCCAAGTAATTAATTTGCTTCCTAATGGGCCCATAAATATTTCAGTGTGTTCAAACTGATGTCTCTAAATCAGCAATTTAAAAATTAGTTTATATGGGCAACACCAGATAATTAAGTTTTTATTTTTCACTTAGGGAATTTAACTGGATGATGCTGGAGTGTACTGTTTGCTGGATTTAAGAAAGTGGAGTTTGGCTTGTTTACTTGGTTCCTTTTATTCCTTCTTAATTTATGTTCCCTGCAAATGGATAACTCCAAACAGCTGCATGAAAAAGAAGATGTATTCTGCAAGACAGAAAAAATTCAATGAGTATCATCAGAATATTGCAAATCATTCTTGAAGTGACAGTACTAAAGGAGGATGGTAACAGCACTGGTTGGGTGCTTCTCTATAGACCATTCTTATGCAAGTCTTGAAACTGCAGTTTTACCTGAAGTTTCTAGAATTTAAGGGAAGGCAAAGACTGATTTTTGAGACAATTTTTGGTTTCCTCGTTTAACTGTATTTTCAGAGTGAGATGAGAGGAACTTTTAGTTACTTTCAGTTGTGGTTAGGTTAAAAAAATTAAAAGGCAACATTGGCAGAAGTCACCCACTGCCATTGGCTCGGGCATCTAGCTGCATTCTGGGGTTATTTTCTCAAGTAAGCTGTGCCACAATGTTTTCCTTTATCCTAGAAAATACGACATCTACAATATACTAACAATAGAGTTAGGTTTTTTGTTTGAGATGGTTCATTTTGTCTTTTTAATTTCAGTGCAACACTCACAACTCCAATCATTACATGAATAATTTTGGTCCACTTTTATTCATCCCAGCTCTGATTTCTGTGCAGTCATATTACAGGTAAGTATTATTGGAATATTCTGTATATATTGATTCATCAGGATGGCCATATTTGTAGTGATAAGTGAAAATAAAAATTGGTAAATTTTTAAGAAGGTATTTTCTTTCCCTTATAATACTAAGCCCTCCTAACAACCTAAACTTAATTTATGGTACAGGGTTTTCTGGATAGAGAATGATTCTGCAAGAGCTTAAAACAGGGAAGATGTTCTTCACTTCCTAGTGTACACACATTTCAATGTGTATATGTATTATATAATGCATAATGATATATATATTTGACTGATATAGTTTATCTTATACGCCAATATTTAATTTTTACTTGAAGTGGTATAGAGAAAATCAATTAAATAGAGAAACTATTGCTCTTTCAGACAATGTATTTTCTCTGTTGCACAGGGATACCCTTACTTAAAATGGGATTTTTTGGAAGATAATGTAGTTTAATCCCTCACCACTCATCAGAGATTCAGGAATTCTGTATCTGCAAGGGAGAATAATCCTTTCTGTACATTGTAATTGTGATGTTTCTCTTTTTCAACTTACAACACATCACTTTGTTTGTCATATAATGTTATGATAAAATTTTCCTTATAGCAAATGTACACACTGCTGGATCTAAACCTGGATTTGGGTTATGGGGTAGCTCAATAGTATCAGTGTAATAATAAAATGAAAGAATTTTGCTTTTTTTGAAAGCATGGAATATGAAAAATGAAGTTAAGAGACAGAGGTGAAGCAACTGTGTTATCTAGAACCTATGGCAAGCCAGCATTCCCTTGGTGCCTGAGTTCAAGCATTTCATCATTTGGCTGTTATACATCAATGGTGACACATCATTTTCCACGATAAGCTATTTTTTTAATATAAGCCATAATATCTGAGTTGGGTTGTCAGATATAAGGTAATTTTATGATCCACTAATATCTCTCCTTTCTTATAAATGTCCAGATTGATCCATATTTCCACAGTAGACAAAATTGGAAAGTTGTCAGATCAAAAAACAATTAGAGTTCGAGCAAAGTTTACTTCTGTATTTGAAGTGGAGCTGACAATGACAAGTTTTGTCCCCTCACTGTAGAATTGTGCTTCCCTTAGATGTGAGATTCCAGTGAGATTCCCTTAGATGATCATGCAGTCATAGAATGGTTTATGTTGGAAGGGATCTTAAAGATGAAGCAAAGCTGATGTTACTTCTCAGGGTATTAATTATGGATAATGATGTTATGCATATCTGGTTCTCTTTGCAATTGCAGTTTGTTCTAGAGATCTTCCTTAGCTCTGACTAAATTCATTTGTGTTGTCTAAACAGTTATTGTTTGACCTCAGAAGTGATTGCCCATCAGAGCCTGGGAAATGGTTTAAATTTCTTTTAGTCTCTTGCACACAAAATTGTAGGAAGAAAAATGAGAGTCAAAACCTACAGGTGGATTTCTTACAAGTATTACTGAAATATGCAGTAAGCGTGACCAAATACTGAAAAGAAGATGTCTGACATCTAAGGGGTGTGATTTTTGGACAGTGAAGGAGAAATGAGATGGAAGAAGGAAGTGCATCCAGCCTCCGCCTTTACAGCAGCTTTACATGGATGCTTTGTACTGCACAGACTTATGCAGTAGGTATGGGGTGTGACTGCAAAGCAAATCCTTTTATAAGACATGATTGATTTTATTATGGGTTGGTAAAATTTTCCTTGGTTAACTTCCTATTTGGACCATAGTTTTCCACGTCTATAAAGGCTTATGAAAACATTAGGAGTTGACTAGAAGAAAAAGCATAGGAAATTCTTTCTCCTTCCTCTCAGTTGTCTACAGGACTGCATGAGTAGTGCCTAGGTTGACGTCCTTATGCTCTGCTGCAGGGGTGGAAAACACAAAATTACCTGTGATCTTTCCTGGCATATTCCTGTAGCAAATACCTCTTTGTCATCTATTACAAATTTTATGTTTGTTTTTGGGTGATGGAAAGTGTTATGGAGATGAAACAGGTTCTCCATGGCCTCTAAGTACTAAAAATCATTGTCATGCCTGTGATTTGGAGCACTGAGCTTAATGTCTCAGGTCCTTCCTTCATGTTCCCTTGCTTTGGATTAATGGACATCATAACAAATAGAAGGGGTAAACACAGATATACATGGGTATACATGGCCCAGATACAAATCTGCTACAGAAACTGTTGGTTTATAATGTTCCTGTATGAAGAGAAGAGAGACTTGGGATGTACATTTCTGAGTGCTCATCTTTAAATAATGTTGCTGGGACTTTTGAAATGTTACATTAAGGCCATGATGTGCTACTTGGTCATATTTTAGCAGCTGAAGATCTCCTCAGCTCACAATTAGTATGTAAGCTGGAAAGGAACGGACTCAGAATCATCTGAACTGTCGCAGATTTTTCTCACAATTCCAGCTGATGCCAATATCTGAAAAAAAGCTACCTACTTGCTTCTCAGCCACTGGGAGAATTTGGGAAGATAACATAGTTCGTGTATGTGCATTAATCAGACACATACATTTGACATATCTATAAACTCTACATATCTGTATATGGGAACTCATATTCATAGATGTGGCAAGGATGATAGTTAAAATTCAGTCCAATTCATATCTATTGTAAGAACACATCATATCCAAGCATTTCAGTGCTAAAATTCTTCTGCACGGTCTAATAGGCTATTAGGATTTTGAAAACTTTAGAGGATGCTCTGAGATAGGATAACAACAAGCGAGCCTTACTTACTCATGGCTTTCAAAGACACTGGCCTAATTGTCTGAAGACCCATGTTCCTTGTGGAAATGGAGAGTATATGCTTTGTTTATGAAGAAATTATGAGACCATATTTGTTAGAATCCAATTATCTAGACAACAATAGTTTTCTGAATGCAAGGTGCAGCAGTCTTAAAAGGCATGAAGATAACACATATACCCTCAGGTCAGCTAAAGAGACATAATGACTGTGTAAAAACAACTAGCCTTGAAAAACTGCCTTTGTAAGTCTCTGTAAAGAAATTATATTGCCTCCATTTAACAGATGAGGGGAACTGACAGGAAGGAAATGTTAAAGCAAGTACCTATCTTTAAGCAGCTTTCTGAGCTTATCTTTCAAGAGCTTAGACTGTAATTGACTGAAAATCTATAGCACTGTTGCCTGTTGAAGCACATTTCCTGATCACGTTCCTACACCTTAATCACAGGACCTTCCTATCTCAGTAGAAAGTCACTTGTCTCCATATCTGCAATTACTTAACACAGCCTGACTAATCCTGAGGCATTTGGAGCCAAAAGTGAAGTGGTTATGCAGATCAACAAAGAAAACCATTATGAAGTGTAATTCAGCAGCATGTGCTGCTGTATCTGTAACACCTCTGGTATTTGAATAGAACCTTAGATCAGAATTTTGGAGATTGTGTAAGAAACATCCAGGAAGACAAAGGCAAGACGTGTTGTCCATTCAGTTTTTTGAAGCAATTATTTTTTCAAGTCAGCATGAAGAAAAAATCTTTGAAACCTATCAGCCTATCAATCAAACCATGACTTTGAGGATCAGGAAAACATTACCTTATCCGGACTCTGGCAGCAGCATATCTATGTTATTGTTTCTGATATTAAGTTAGAAGCTGTGTGGAAGGATCAGGGACAGGGACTGCTCAATGAGCTTGTTTTTCACAGTAACACCTCTCATAAATTTGGAAAAAGGGAAATGATGTGAACTAACTCTAGTATAGTGTAAGTGGATTTATAAAAAAAAAAAAATTAAAACTTTGAGGAACATACTGCAACTAAAACCACAATTAATATATTTATCATAATGAATATGCAATCAGCAGCTGAAATGGGACTTCAGGAGTACTGTTTGGAATGTTTTAAAGCATTGGTGTCACGTAAAAATATATGTATCTTTCCACACTAATCTTTTGTTGCAATATGCTGCTTTGAAGTGCTGAGGACGGTGGGAGAAGGCAGCAATTGCGTGTGACTGGCAAGAGAGTCTGCTATTGCCCAGAGGCACAGTGTGAAGAAAGACTAGATCTGAAAAACAACAACTAGGAGCTCAGTAGCAATAAGGAACAGCTCCCTAAAGCACTTTTTCTTACTTCCCTTCATATAAGTGATTGGGTCAGTGGGATGGCTTCCCTCTGGTAACTAGAGGTTGTCAAGGCCCTGTTTCCTAGAAACTTCACAGTTCTTAAGGTGGTGAAGCTGGAATTCAAACAAAGGCTCTCATCTAGGCTAATGCACACAAAGGCACAATGGGGACACGGAGCACCTGAAGCCCAGATCGGATGTCCCCCACTTTTAATTTCTTACCCTAATTTTATTCAGTACATACTTTGGGGTATTAAGCAATTAATCACATTTTAGTGCCTCAAGCTGGACATCCATAAAATAACATGCTGTTACCGACCACATGGGAAAAACACAGAATAAGTGAACTCCCTCTCTACCATTATAAATGCAACAATGGAATCCAGATCTTCTTAATGCTATCTCACCTTGGGATTGCCACTTTTACTTGCAATACCTTTCCTTACTGTCTCCATACTTCTGTGCCATGGTAAGTTAAAAATCCTGAAGATAAAAGCCTCCAACAATTTGCAATATTGATCATATGCAAAACCGAGGACAAAAAGCACTCCTGTTGTCACATGGTTAAAGACTGGTAGGTTAGTGCAGGATGGATTTTTCAGCCAAAGAAAAGCGTAGCTGGGGGATGTGTTAGCTTAGTGTGGGAGAGGAATCTGGGAGCACTTCTAAACTCCAGATTTGGAAGGTGTTTCAACTACAGTAAACTTCAAAAAAGTGCCTGAAGTGCTCCGGCATGTGTTTTTCCTTATCCACTGGCAAAACTTTCATCTTGTCCTTCAAGTGGATGTCTTTTGTCCATGACTCGCTCTGCCCTTGGCAGCGATAGTGCTGCATGAGGAGGAATAGTCAGGAGCTGCAATTGAATACTGCAGGATCTGAAGTCCCTGCTGCCTGGGCCATTTTCCCCATGATAATGTGTAACTCTGCTTGTGCTTTCCAAGGCCATTCTGGATGTTATGTACCATTCCCATATACACCTTTTCATAAAAAGAGTGTCTCACTGTACGGGACCAACTTATTTTGGATTGAACAATTTGTTACAGGCCACTCAGAGCATGACTTTTAAGAAGAGCAATGACAGGATGATTCTTAAGGCAGCACTTTTAGGTGATTCCACTCCCTTGTCTGCTGGTTTGAGTTCGTGCTGTCTCCACTTGGCTGCGTGTGTGTATGACTTTGAGTACCCATAGGGTGTTACTTCAGCGAGATTTGTGTGGAGTTTTTAAATATATGAAATGTTTGTATATATATATTTTGTGCTGAAATCCTCCTTAATTCTCTGTAATGATCTTAAGAGGATGACAGGAAAGTGATTCCAGCTTTCAATTCAAGAGAACATTTTAGCATTTGATAAGCTCTGTGTACATGCGTAAGTGCTGGCATGGATAAGAATGAAAGCAAGTGGTTTCATGGAACAGAAACATGCAGGCAAATGGCACCAGTGTGACTGGTGCTGCATGTGGTTGTTTTGCTACTCGTGGCCAATTTCGTGTGCTTCGCTGTTGCTACAGAGGGAAATGCTGCCCCACTGATGTATGTGAAAATGCAGACATGTTGGGGGCTGGGCTTTAACTGATTCAGATGACTTACTCGGAAAGAGGTTTTTTATTTTCAAACTCTACATTTATGTGGTCCTTCTTTCTGTGGTTTTTTTTTTTNTTTCTTTTTTTTTTTTTAAATTCCTGCAAGTGTTCAAATTCTGTTCTCGTACCAGTGTATTTCTTGGTAATATGTGCTTCTAAGTATCTCTCTGAGCTATGAATTAATTTTGATAATAACATTTATATCCCTATACCTTCAGGTTTCTTTCACAGTTCTTATGAAAAATCTTTTCTTGGTAATAAGATTTTTACATAGCAATGACATTGCAAATCTGTACTTTAAACATTGTTATTGATGTGATTTTATCTAAGAGATTTTAGCATGTTTATCTTGAAGGAGAGCTTTGAGGAAAAATTAGCATTTTGTTTTATTCATATAATTTCTCCTGGTTTGAACCTGAACTGTTTTGAGGAATTTTACTTAAAAGTATTTAGAGCTTACTATGCAGGATACAAAAGTATTTAGAGCTTACTATGCAGGATACACCTGTCTCACTCTGTTACTGCGGAGTTTACTAAATGGAGAGGTGGAGACACCTGAGGCTGGTAACTTAGTTCATTGTAAAGAGGAAGCTTAACAGTGTAAGGTACTTTTTAGTCCTTATTTCAGTAGCTGTGGTCCACCAAGATTCTGGAGTGTTGTTCTAAGCTAAATGCAAAGTAGTATCCAGTGCATTTTCCTTTTTTACAGACCAGGAACAAGGGCTCGAGCTGCAAGCTGTCATCTGTCTGGGGTCAGCAGCAGCAAAGATTGCCTTTGTAACTGTGTTTTGGTCAGAGCTTCTAGAAGCTCTTTGGGCTTGGTTTGATTTACTGCTTTTTCTCTATTTCTCTGTGTAAAGGTTCTTTAAGATGAATGAGAAGGCCCTTAGACCTTCTCCAAGGTCCCCTTCTCTGCAAGGGGCATTGCTGCTGCGTTCACTGCTGGCTGAAGGTATGTACAGCTGAGCTAAGCTAATGGTTCTTCGATGCCAAAAGGGACAACCCGACTCCCTCCCAGTGACAACTCGTTGACAGCTCTTCTCTGAACCAGTTCAGTTTGCTGTCTCAGTAGGACAGGGTTTCCTTTTCCTTAGGGATAATGAGTTTGCTGCTGCTTTAGTTAATTGAGTTAACTTGGCAACAGGCAGTATGTTCAATGTGTGCCTGAAATGTCATGAGAGGCAGCAGCACATGATCCAGGGAAGGACAGGTGTCAGGTAATGTGTAAAATTGTGACATGGAAAGCTGTCTGGGAAGCCATTGGTTTACAGCAGGAGCAGACTGAGTCCTGAACAGGCTTAACAAATGTAGTACAGAGCTGACTAAAAGCTCTTCTTTCCTTACTCGGCCTCCTGTGTAGTGGTAGAGCATAAGAGAATCAATTGTGTGAAGTTATTTTCCTCAGGGCTGATTCAGAAAGACCCACCTCCTTTAATTTTCTCTTTTTCACAGTGGGGTCCAACCTTGCTTTTTACAACCTTGCTTTTATCCTTCTCATAACAAGCCGCCACTTTTAATCTCTTCTGTGGTTTAGAGCTTTGGCCATTGGGGTGTGATAAGGGTTGCAGTTTGCATATCCCTTGGGTCACAGAAACAGCAGTNAACAGCAGTATTTTGGCTTTTTTAAAATTAGACTTTTATGTTTTTCTTTCCTGTTTTCCAATGTACATTTTTGGGCTTTATTAGTGTGACTTCCATTCACACAGTGGGTATTGCAAAACTCAACCTGAATCCCTGAAAGTGCCTTTAGAAATTACTTTTCTTATTGCATCATATGCTACTTTTTAAA
>VZTA01009234.1:28243-71273 GCA_013398855.1 Mohoua ochrocephala | reverse complement strand
TAATAATAAAAAAGTGTATTACTATTTGCAGTAATGTTGAAGTAAATCTATCTACTTCTATAAAAATACTTGTGTGCAGGCAAATTTAATTAATTACATCAGGTTTCATATTGAATTGATTGAATGCCTCCACAGAAGTATTCTGAATCAGCCTGTTTAGGAGAATCAGCTTTACATAATTAGGCAAACACTTTTGTACTTGGAAGGCAAAAACACGCTTCCTTTCCTGATTACAGTGTCTGATAAATCCTCCACTAAGCTCCTGTGTTAAATTCACATCGAATTCTTTTTCCAACTCATTTCCAACAGGTGTATGACTACCTATTTATTACAAACATTCAAGACTGTTTGAAAGCACATGGGGCAATACATTTCAATATTCTTTTGTTTCTTTATTTCTCTGTATGTTTTATTTTTACTACAGCAAGGTCATTTAGTTCCTTTAGTGTTTATTGCACCTGTGTTTAATACTGAAATTGTCTTTTAATGGCCAAGTAACACAATAGACACCGTAGTTTCTGAAGGTCAATTTTGAAAACCGATAGAATTTGCTACAGTGATTTTTAACGTCAAAGCTTCGATTAAAGAAACAACAGTCCCAGCTCATTACCTACAGTTGTGCATGCATTCCATTTCCCCACATATTATTGTGCTGAGACATAGAAATAAAGAAGAGGAAAAGAAAGCTTAATGGCTTGGGATGGAGGAAAGGGGTTGCCAGATTTCAGATCAGGCAAAATTCAGTAAGCTGATGCAAGGCCACATTGCTGTGTTATATAACTGACCAAGGTCACCCTGCCAATAGCAGTTCAAATGAAAATGTTAAAGGGTGTGCACATTTATGAAAGAAACTGGATGTGACTAGATTTTACACTGAATGCGGGTTGATATCTACTATGCAGATATCTAAAGTATAGATGCTTCACATGTGATTAAGTGGGCAGTTTAGTTAGGCTGTTATCTCAATATTCTAAAATATGCATAAATGTTTGTTTCCAAAGCAGTTCAAACCATGTACCAGTAATGCTACAGTTCAGTGTGAAGAACCCCAAGCTTGCAGTGATCATGTAAATTCCAGAAATGAAAGCAACATAGCCATGACAACACAACTAAATAGCAAAGACATGGATGTGCAGTGTCCTGGGGATGTCACTTAGGAGCCCTGAGCTCCTGCCTCTGCACAAGGATCCACTGGGCTATGGTAATGCACTGGCTGGCTTAGCCTTTCTGCCCTGTGCTACATGAAAAATGAAACTTGGGGCCTTGAGCTTCAAAATTAATGCAGTTGTAGAGAGGCTAGTGAGATTGTGGTTCAGTGAAGATATGGGTTATTGTGAGGAAACACGATTACTTCAGTGGGAAACTATAGCTAAGGCCACTGTCCCTTTGGGTTTTTTTAGCTATGTTTCTCTAAATCATCTTGGTGTTTCTGGAAGTTGATGGCAATTTGCCAGCATTTCTAAAGTCGTGTCAGCCTCGGTAAAATAAAAATCAAATCAAAACAAAAAATTCACAATATATCAACATATTTAACACATTTGCAAAAAGTCAACCTCTCTCCTCAGCAACCACATCAGAAATAAACTTGGTTGTTAGTTCTTCAAAATAATCCCCTCATCTTTTATTCAAAGGTTGTAGGCTCACGATGTCAGGGTTAACATAATTTCCTATGAAGCTCTTAAGATTTCAGAGCTCAGTCTTTCTTGGTCAATATTGCTGAGCTCTGTGTTTGTAACTAAGAACAGTTCTCAAAAGAGCTGGGCTTCTTGATCTCATCCAAAGGCCAGTGACTTATTTCAGAAAATATGACCACTAATTCCCTATAAATTTGAGGTTTTACCATATTTATATTATAAATTTAGACTGAATAAGACCATATTTGGTGCAGGAATTAGGAAAGCTGATATCAGGAAAGTTAATATCACTGCTCTGAGCTATAACCCTGACATTTGCTAGTTTCTTTGGGTTGCCTGCTTCCTTCCTTTCCTCTCTTCCTTCCATTTGCTCTTCCCCTCCTTCCATATTGTGGGAGTCAGGAAGAAGGCTGTATATTTATGAGAGTGACCTGATGGCTTATCTTTGTCAACTGTAGTCTTGGGATGGAAGGTCAAGGGGTGGTGAGCGGAGACTGACTGTAAAGTAAGCCATGTTACAGAATAGGAATTCTTCAGCTCAACAGACAAATAAGAAAAAAAAAAAAATTTCCATTTTAAAAAATCCCAAACAGTATGTGAGGTATTAAAACTCAAAACGGCACTAAACACATTCAGATAACAAAGCAAATTTCTAGTATTTTAATAAGATTTCATCAGAACAGTAATGAATTGCAGACAATACCGAGCTGGGTGCAAGTGTTGATCTTCCTGATGGTTGATAGGCACTGCAGAGGGATCGGGACAGGCTGGATCCATGGGCTGAAGCCAGTTGTTTGGGGCTCAACAAGGCCAAGTGCCTGGAGGGATTTGCAAGACAAGTATATGTGGCACTTAGGGACATGGTTTAGTGGTCGACTTAAAAGGGATAAGTTTACAATTTGACTTGATGATCTTAGAGGTCTTTCCAGATCTAAACAATTCTATGTTTTTATGATTCTATGAGTTATTTTGCCAAAGCATGGGAAGCTGGAAAATAGGCCTACTTGCCAAACAGGATGATAAATGACACAGAAAGTTACTTTCAAGACAAATATCTTAGAGTCAAAACTCTCTGCTAAATTTAAAGGAGCTGTGTTGAAATGACAGATTAGAAAAAAAAAGCCTTGTAAAATATTTAAGGTATGATATTAAAAAGAATTGAAAGTATCCAGGAAATCACTTGAAATCACCAGGGAAGATGAATTTCTGATGTCTCATTATGTTTACTTTAGAATGTATGGGAATTGAAACATTACTGTATTGACTGTTTTTGAAGAACTGTAATTCAGTACAGAATTTTCTGATTTTCTGATGGTTATGTATTCATATTTGATATTGTTTTCATAGTAAATCTGTGCTTTTTTTAGTTCCACCATTATGTTGTTTGTATGAATAGATATTGGTTGTATGAATAGATAATGCAAACTGACAACTAAAAATAATGGAAAATATGTTTCAAAACCATGTGTGATATGTAGTCCCAAATAATTATTTTTTTAAAAAAAATTAAAATAAATTGAAAAAACATGAAGATATATGCAAATATAGATTGAAAGGAAAATACACCAATTCTGAGTGGTCTAAAGGATGTGTCTACTATCCATATTCCTGTCTCATATAGTTTTTCTCTGGCAGACCTTAAGCAAAGTCTAAAAATTTTACTCCTACAAGTATTCTTAAATGTCTATGAGAAAATTACCTTAGATGCCATTTAATAAAGTATAATAAATTGTTCATTCCAAAGAGCAAGTAATCATTTCAGACACACATAATGTGACTTTGCTCTTGTAAAGATATTACGTAAAGCATTCTCAATGAAAGCATTTTGATTTTTCATTAATAATTTCAATTTTTTGTTTTGTGAAAATTATTCTGTGAGGTGCTGAGTAAACTCAGCTGTCATGTAAGGCTCTGCTTGTAAGTTCATTTCAGGCAATTAAAAGACTCATTTATTTGAATCAGTTTTTTGATGCAGCCCCAAATCAATAGAAATTGAAAAATCTCAGTGTTATAGGTTTATACCCCCAGAATATCTTCAGTGACTTGGATTATTTCCTTATGTTAGAAAGAGGATTAGTACAGTGTTAAGTGGAGGGGAGCATGAGGGAAAACATACTGTGGATCTAATTTTTAATAATAAAAAAAGGTAATCTCTCTTTACAATACAGCCCATTAATTTCCTACATAAATGATAAATACCTTGAGTGTGATCAAAACAATAAAACTTGCTAATTTTTATCTGAATATTAAAGCACTTTATTATAATCCTAGCTTCTGGCATATCAGAAATGGAGTCTTCCATACATGGTCTGACATGTAGTAGGAGACACACACACAAATTAGTCTTCTAAGATTGCTGAACTATCAACTCATTGACATTTTCTTCATTAATATTGTAGTTGTATTCTAAAAAAGGCGGAATTGTTTGTAATGCCTAAAATGTAATGCAGGGAAAGATCTGATTTAGGGATCAAGGAAATTAAGGCTTTTGTTCAATTGCGTCCTCTGAGACAACAAATCTGTCACAGTGAGTGATCCAATCACTTTCTCAGAACAAAGTGTTATCAGTGAAGACACAATAGCATTATTTTTATTTCAGAACTTTATGGTCATTAGTTTTGAAGTGTCTGTTGAATTTAACTGAGGGAATTAATTTGCCTTATTTTGGCTTTGGAAAAATGCCAGTGAATCAAATATTGGACTTAGCAGAACAGTGTTAGTTATTCTAGAGAGGGTCACTGGCACCTCTGTGGCTAATTTAATTGTCATCATGTTAAGACTCTAGGACTGCAAAAACTTTCCTGTTTCCCTTTTTTCCCAGATTTGATGATGGATGTTATTTTCTCTTCCTAGAGTACTTTGTGCTTAGTATTGCTGGAAATGTTTTCTGCCAAGTCTCAAACAGATATGCAAAGGTAAATTGCATCGGTAACAGATTCAGTATATTGCTTTGAATGCATGAGATGAGTCTGATGCTTTAGCTGATTGCTTGTTTTGGGATAACTTGACTGTATGTTAAGTGCATTTTATTTGCAGTATGAAAGCTAAATCAGCTGTACTTAAATAGAATACCAAATAGAGTTTTTTACCAGTGTCGATAAACTTTTCTAACGCATAGTATAGTTTTGGTGTGCCATAGGTGCAGTACTTTGGACTGCACACGCAAATTTTGAGGTACTACAGTCTGAAGTACATGAGCTTCAGGGAACGGAGAGACAGTCCAACCGACAGTAAAAACTCCACCGGAGAAATGGTAGAGTTGATTTCAATACTACAAAAAGCTTGATAGTATACAGGAAAAAAAATAAAAATCTCAGCATTACCTTTGTGATACAAAAAAAAAAAATCCTATTGATTTTTCATGGTCACTTTTCTCTTGGATTCTTTTAAGAAGGCGACTCTCGCTCTGTGGCAAATTTAAAGAGCATGGTATGGCTATGTTATGAGACAGACTGGAAAAGAGTTCTGCAGAGTAATTTACAGCCAGAATGTATAAGGCAGCAAAACAAAGTGGGCTTTATTCAAAAAATAGAGATAGCTGAAGACCCTTTTGTTTCCTCTTAGCAAGGTTTGTTGCCCAGCCGTCTCCAAACACAATTTTAGTTTGAGTGTAAAGTAACTGGTAGTTCACCTTTCAAGGGATCAAGTTTACTTTCGAGGGAAAAGTTTTGTATAAGTCACTCAAGGAAAGCAAGGTGAAAGGCAGAAAGCCTCCATGAGAGGGGATAACTTAATACAGAAAGTAGTTCATGAAAGAAAGAGGGCATTTTATAACCATAACTCCAAAAATAAACATATCTGGTAACAGGAGTGAAGCTTTAATAGGTTAGATATTTCTTTGTCTCTGATGTGACATTTCTAGACTTTCTATCCAACAATTCTGAGAAAAAAAAAGAAACACTGCATTACATAAGAGATAGTCTTCATCATAATCATGTAAGTGAAGTGGAAGAATTCCTGCAGAAACCTGGAACTCAGAGAACTTAGGGTTGGAACTGTGCATGCTGCCTTGAACTCCCTAGTGATAACATGTAACATGGGAATTATCACTGAAGACCTGATTTTATTTCTTAAACAAAATCTTATTATGCCATGTGAAGTCCAAATTCCAGGGTTCTAGGAAATGCTGATGTGGGGGTGTGTCAAATGATGTGTAAATGCCTAGACTAGTCTGTCAAAAATTTATTTCTGATCCTATATATCCAAATTAAGTTAGCATATATTTAGATTTAAATATCCATAAACAGAGACAGCCCAAATCAGAGACTCATTTTTTGAACCTCTGGTCTAGGTTTCATGTTGTTTTCTGGCTTTCATCCAAATTCTGTGGCTGAATGTTTATTTACCCAGTATATTTGAGAACTGTTTTTCACACTCTGTGTGAAGTGGCACCTACTGACTATTCCTATATCATATGCACAATGTGATGCTAAGTTCCTTGTGAATATCTTTTAAGGCTTATATTATCCTTTATTTAATTTTATGAGGTCCCTTGAAATAATCTTTTGTTTTGCATTTTGATTTCTGCACAGTCAATTCTGGTTCCTGTTTTATGTTTTTTCTTTATGTGGCTGATGGTTTCAACAATTACTGTTCAATGGTTTAATTTAAATATGAAGCTTCTTTGCCTCTGTTCCTCAAATCTAATTCTAATTCAAGATGCGGTTGAAAACAAAAGCTATAATGCCCCAAGTGTAAAGCAGATAAAGAAATATGAACACTGAAATAATTTAGGTTAAACAATCTCTATATAAGTGTTTGGCTGTGGCTTGACTTGTGCCATTGTGCATATCCTCTGTGATGCCAGCAACTGTGTTGTGAGACCACAATGGATTTACCCAATAACTAAAGCATCGCATTCTAAGGAAAAGGCATAAGACTTTAAAACTTTAAAAAGGAAAAGGGTACTTTTAAAGCCGTTATGAGAAAAAGCAATGCCGTCAGTGTATTAAGGGTCCTGCAGTGGAGGTAAATTATTTTGAAATATTGCATGTATTTCTGTGCCTAATTCGTTTACAAAGTGTGCCTGATGAAAGGAAGATCATCAGATTTCTGCTCCTTGGCCCATGGAAGTTCTGAAGTGTTTCCTGAGCATGCAGCCTATTCTCTACACACTCATCCCACACATTAATGTCCTTGTTACTCACTCAAGATTTGTGACGCTAGTTAAGATAGAGCAAACCATTAGTCAAAGATGTCTTTCATGCTTAGTATAATGCAGATATATCTGGAGCTTTAATCTGTTAAATTTCAACCAGAATTTACATTTTTCCCTCTATACTTTGTGAAGGAGAAAAAGTTTAGTAGGTTTTCAAAAGCACAATGGGAAATTTTCACAGCTGTAGGTGTTCATGCAGCTAAAGTGGAGTAAATTCGTGTGAATTATCTGTCTGTTCTACAATGCTATAAACAGTCAGACACTCTAGGAGGTAAACTCGCAGTGTGAATTTATTCCTTCATAATTTCTTTTTGCCATAAGAGAAACCACACAACTCTCTCATTCCATCTGTCTTCTGTACTTTCAATATAGAGCGTTAGAGGGACAGATATAGATAGAGAAAAAGAAAACACGGCTTTCTGTTGCGCATGAACGTATATTCACCTTGATAGGATTTCTATCAAAGTATCCATAGAGCAGGGGAGAAGAGAAAAATAGAGAAGGAATGCAGAACAGATTTGATCAGATGTATTTGAAATTAGGCAACTAATGAGCGTTTTAATTTTACATGCAAATGTGGCTGGAATGCTTGGAGCTCTGCCTGGGAATATATGATGAATCAGCTGAGAGTGATCATGATTATCAGGCAGACCAACATGGATGGTGTTGCATGGAAGTTGATGAAGTCTAGTTAACTCAAAGAAGCCTTTTTTTCACTGTTGCTGGTTATTAGGGGAGTCTTTTACAACCCTGATATCTCTGAAGGGACAACAGAGCAGGACATAAGTGATAAGGAAATTTCTGGAGTATATTGATACCAGCAAGGAGCTGAAGAAGGCAGATGTTCTGCTTGTCCTCACACCCACAAAACAAGGAATAACTGACATTATGATGCATAAGGCCAAGCAGGGGGGGTGATGTTATTGCAAAGCCACTCTTGGTTGACTTTAACAGGTCATGGGGCTCTGGGGAGGTTCCTGAGGATCAGAAGAAAGCAAATGTCACTTCTATTTTCAAGAAGGTCAAAACCAAGGTTCTGGAGAGCTATAACTCTCAAGCTATAGCTTGTCACCCTCACCTTAATCTTTTCAAAAGTGATGGTGAAAATCATCCTGGAAAACTTTTCCAAACATATGGAGGATTAGGAGGTGATTGGGAGGAGTCAGCATGGATTTATGAAGAGGAAATTACGTTTAACGAATGACATTGTTATCTATGATGAGATAACTGGTGTGGCGAAAGATCGGTGACTACTTGATGTTCTTTATCTCAGTTTTAGAAGGTTTTTGTAGCAGTATCCCATAAAAGCCTTATAGAGAAACAGCTGGATATGTGGCCAGAGAGGGAGATTGACTGAAAACTGGATTGAACTGGTTGTGACAGCAGCATGAAGTCCAACTGCTTCAACTTACTAGTTACCAGCAATAGCCCACTAGCACTACAAGCCAGTTTGTAAGTCTGTACCCAAGGTGTCAGTACTGGGCCCTCTACTGTTTAATATCTTCATTGACGAGCTGCATGACATGAGAGCACATCCTCACCAAGTCTGACATAATGTAAAATTGGGAGGAGTTGCTGATGTGTCAGAGCATTGTGTTGCCATTCAGAAGATTCACTCAACGTGGTTGGAGAAACGACCAAACAGGAATCTCATGGAGTTCAGCGAAGAGAACTGCTAAATTCTGCACCTGAGGTGGAAAATCCCTTCACATTAGTGCAGGCTGGGGGACAGCTGACTGGAAAGCAGCCTTACAGGAAATGACCTGAGGATCCTGGTGGCCAAGTTGAACATGAACCACTAATACGCCCTCACAGAAAAAGGTGAGCAGCACCCTTGGTTTCATTAGGGAGAACGTTGCCTGCAAAGTGGGGCAGGTGATCCTTCTCCTCTGCTTAGCACTGCTGAGACACACCTGGAGCGCTGTGCCCAGCTCTTGACTCCCCAGTAAAAGAGAGAGATGAGCATATTGGAGCATGTCCAGCAAAAGGCCAGGAAGAAATCTGTGAATATTTAGCCACAAAAAATCCCTCGCTTAAATTGCTGTAATTAATGCTTCAACACAAACAAATATATATGTAACATTTCAGGCTCCTGTATAGACTAATATTTCAAACACAAAGAAGAAAAGAGATATAGATTCAAATGACACCACAGAGCACATAGGCTTGAACATGTGTTTTCTACAAAGAGAGACTGCAAAGAGACCAGAAGTGGACAAAAGGAGGAGATAGCTGGACGTTTTCAGCGAAACGAATGCTGGCTGGTTCTGTTGCAGGGGCTGGTGAAGGTGAGTGTGGAGAGTTGGCTGAAAATGTTTGCTTTTACACAGCTGGAAACTTTGTGCTCCAAGTCTGATGGGCATATGGTGGTAGAATTACTCATCAAGTCCAAAACAGGTAGCATGATCCTGTGACAGGCTCAACAGCAGGAGTGAGTTGAGTGGAGTTGGGTTTTTTTACAGTTGTTTCTGGACCTGTTTGCATATTTTGAAGTATATTTGACTGAAGTGACTGAAGTGCTTCAGCCCAGCACCAAAAAACATGTTTTTGGATCCTGACAGGCCCGCTGTGGCGGTGCCTCAGTTTCCCTGAGGGGCTGCAGCCGCCCTCGTGGTCATTGGACCACTGCCACATATGTGTGCTCCCCCCTCGTGTTTGTATTCTCTGTTTATTATGTATGTCCTCTGTTCAATATGGATGTCCCCTGTTAAATATTCATTATGTTCTCGAAAGTTCTGTTCACTATGATATTCAATTGGTTCCTCCCTACCCAGTCCCTCCTTCCCCAGTTCCGATTTGTTCCCCGGTTGTCCCTCAAGTTTCCCTCCGCCCATTTGCCCTTCCCTGATAGGTTGTGCTGTTCCCCTTATAAACCCAGACCCTCAGATGTCTTAAGTGTCTTCATCTCTGGACCTTCCACAATAAACCATCTTGCTGGAACCCATACGAAGACCCTTCCCTCCTCCTTTGCCTCCGGCGCTATCCCACCAAATATCTGAGAGCTCCCTTTCCCATTCGGGAAGGACTGCAAAGCTCAGAACAGCAGCCAGCTCCTGACAGCAGTGGCCAGGTCAGGTGGCCAGGGACGCTGCAGGACAGCCGCAGATTCCCTTTGAGAGGGTGGCTCGAGGGAAGCGACGCGGCGGTCCGCAGTCCTTGAGTTGGTGCTAAATTGTTGAGCCTCGTTAGAAATGCCAATGCTTCTGGACAGGAGCTGCAACGTAAGTGGTTTTCATTTAAATAACATCACTTAGATAGCAGGTACTGAGGCTGGGCTTATGTGTCTTGATGATAGTTTGACATCTGCATCCTTTCTTTGTCCTTTTGAAGCTAGAACCTAAGATTTCACAAGTATATGAATGACTAAATATGCACGTTCATTTTCAGGATTATTTACACCTGGATCTGTGGCACTGTCTTTTTCTTCCACTTGAGCCAGTATTAAGTTCTGCTTTTCAGTTATTTTCGTCTTAGCCTTCCTACTCAGAAATGTCTTGATCCAATAAATCCCCCAGGAAAGAGTGTTATCTATCCATGTTGCACTCTTGCAGTGTGTTCCTATTTTGGTGCTTTTAAGGAGCTACCAACTAAATCTCCTTCCCTCTTCTCACTGGACAGCCCCCCTCCCCTGGTCTTCGGGAATGTGTATTCCCTGTAATCAGAACCTCCATCACTAGCAGGCCTGACAAGTAGTCTGTGTGTGATCTCCACCAAGGTTGGCAACATGGAAAACAAGGAGAAATCATATGCAAGAAGTTGTTTTATTTAATGTGTTCTTTTCAAGTAGAGTGTATAAACTATACTAAAAAGAAGTGTATTTACAAATTTTAGTGATAACACTCTGTTTTGTCAGATTACTATCCTATGAATAAGTCTGAAACAGTTAATTTCTATGTTACTGAAAATTTTATTTCCATTCAGTTTGAGCCTTGAGAAGATACAACTTTTATTGGTTTGACTGCCATGTTCTTTCTTTTTAAATCTTTCTGTGCATTCCTCTCTGCAAAACTTCTTTTTTTTTTTAGTAAAGTCCTTTAGTTTTTTGTTTTCAGTCACTAAACTCTTGACTACTAGGTCTCTTTCCACCTGACCGGGTTGCGTAACCTTCTCTCTCCTGCACTGAAATGTTTAATGCATCTTTATTTTCCAGGTCAACAGTCTTTCTTTTGCCACTGTAGTCTATATCCTTTTCCAAAGCCAATTGCTCAACTGTTTGCTGAGCTTCATTGCCAAACTTTTTGCTGGTTTTTTTTTAACCCCATCAAATTCTTTGAATTTATTCTTCTTTTTCTTATCCTGGAGAAAGAAAAAAAAAGTGAAAAAACAAAACGAAGCTAGAAGTAGAGGACCTTTACAGTTTAAGCTTTTAAGAGGTTCTCAGTGGGGCAGAGAAAAGAAGAGTGAGAGGCAAAAAAACCCTCAAAGCATCAGCTACTTATTCCTGCCCTTGAAACTCCATGTTGCGGTGATGGAGCTTGAATCAGGACCACCTCTAAACCTGTGGTTCTTCACCTAGGAAGCCACCTGGCAGATGGCTGTGTATCCGTGCATAAGCAGGGTGGAGGACAGAAGAAATAGGGCTCAGATTTGAATCTGAGAGGGAACTGAAATGACAAATTTACACTGCAGTTATACAAACTTAAGTATCATTGAAAAGATGCACAAATTCGGAGTATGCCCCAACACTGAATTAATGCTCCTACTGTTTCCTATACAGCACGTGTGCAGATGCAGAAACAAAATATACTTCATTTGAAATCTTCTACATTTCAGTGTTCCTGTCCCTTTCCCTCTCTCTCATAGAAAGAAAATTTTTTTTTCACTTGCTCCATGTTTTTCTTCAAGGCATTTTCTAGGTTACCAGCTAGGTCTGTCACAGGTTGTGTATTGAGATAAACATCATGCAGTACATTTTCCATTACTTTGTTCCTCCTCAAAAAGCAGCACCAGAAATTACTTTGCTCAGAGACGGATTAGGCCTTTTAGTTATCAGCAAAGTCTTCAACAGTTCCCATGTAGGAATATATTCCTAAAACCAGTTTTCTGTCACAGAGCTCTCATTTCCATAGATATAGCAGCTCTCAGTCTGTAAGGCAGGGTGGAATTTTCTCCTGTGTGTGCTCTGTGGCTATTACAACACTTTAGGAGTTTCCTCAACTGCAGATACTTTTCTGCCTGAATCATCAGGCACTTTGAGTGTGAAGTTTCTCTTCTGTCTCAAGACCTGTCTTTTCTCCTTGCCATCTCCATGCGTCAGTGACTGTTGGCTGTTCTGAACTACCTAAATTGCTCAGTGCTGCATGTCTTCGTCCTTTAATTTTTTAAAAATAATTATTCTTTCCTTCAGCTTACTTTCTGCAGCATTACATATTATCCTGTGCTCAAACTTAGAACCCCGTTGACTATTGCTGTTATTATAATTTGGCAGACCAGCACACAAACAGCATTTTGCACACTTCAGCCATGTTCATTGACCCAAAGAGTTCACAACTTAATTAGAACAAGGCAAAAGAAAGAGCTTATCTAATAAGATTTGATGAGAAACTGCTTTGAGAAAGGGACTACAGAAGACATGTAGACAAAGACACACATTTCGGGAAAGAAGGACTAGGCAGTATGAAAACATGATGAAATTGGCATAGAATGAGGAAAAGAAGGGAATAAGAAAAATCAGCTGAGAAAGCGAAAATGCGGGTTTAGACAGAAAATGTAATGGAGTGAGAGCATTGTGGTTTTATATTGCAGGTCCGTCATTTCGGAAAAAAGAGGAAAAGTTAGGGCGATTTGATTAGCCAGGGTGCGGTCAGATATTGGTAGGGCTGTTGATAGATGTGTGCATAATGTAAGCATGGAGACAAGGTAGGTGGCTCATCACCAGCCCCTCCCTTCTCCCTTCTGCTTCCCCGAAGGTTACCACTCCCCCTTCAGATTTGCTAGTATAACTACACACGTAGCTGTCCCCAGCCTGATTCTGTCAAAAGAATTTGGTTCTTAAAACCTACTAAAACACTTCTCTACGAGGATTTTACAAATCAAATCATTCTGACAGAACTAGGTTAAGGAGCAGTTGTTCTTGTAGGTCGGAGAGAGCAGCTATCTTGTGGAAGGGAGACAGGGCATAGTTTAGTGCCTGTGTACTACATAAGATAATCTAACTTGTTAATTAGATAAGAATAGAATAATATATGATTAATATAAGAAATAAGTATAAACTTGGGAAATTTCTTTGGAAAAAAGGAAAACAATGTGTGAAGATCAAGACACAGAAGAAGATGATTTAACAAGAAGAGAGCAGAGCACTAACAATGACATGAAATCTGTGAGATTAGAAAGAGGAGAAGGGAGATATGGAGCACACCTTTTGGGAATTTCTGCATAGCATGTCTCTTTTGAGAGAAAATCAATGTGGTTGAATGTGGCCACCCTGCAGCAAATGCGTGCAAATGGCCACCCTTAAGGTTAGAAAGGCAACCTTAGCAGTGATATGTTGAGTTTCCATTTCTGCCATGCTGATGCTTGCTCAGCTGGCTTCAAAGGATTGTTTTAGAAAGTATTTATGAAAGAAAAATGGGTGAAAGAAAAATATTTCATGTACTGTCTGGATAACGGCCCTTCACTGCGTATCATGCAACGTGTGCAACCATCCAGGCATGACCCTGTCTTGTTTATCCACCTCACACAGTGTTCAGCTTTGCAATATTCATCTATTCCATTAAGAAAGAAAAACATCTTAGAAAATGCTGATTCTGAAGATTTCTCAGGTGTCCTTTGGGAAGATGCATATCTTCCTTACAACAACATGTTAAGCTCTCACATGTATTCCCACTGAGGATGAAGAAGGAAATTACAACTGCATCCTATCTTACATTATGCTAGGAAAGCACTTCTGAGACCTCCATCCTCCTTAATGTGCCGTATTCTTCCTTGGGCATCAAGACATATGAGTCTCAGTTTGTATATCCACTGGTGTCATCACTAATGGAAAAGCAGAAGAAGCCAATTTTATCGTCTAATATACTCCACGGCCCGTGTACAAAGTCCTTTATGTAGTGTATAACTTAAGTTAAATCACATCCAACTCTTTTGGGGCTAACAAAACCACAAATCTTACCTGGAATTTTACTCCTTGCCAAGCTTATGTTTCTTTTTTCTTCCCTGAGGTGCTGTAGCTGCTTAATAAAAAGGTCATAAACAATATTTCCTAGCAACAACGAATATTTTCTTTGAAACAGCTAAATGTTTTTAAGTGAAACAGTTACAAAGAAGAACAGTTCCCTTGAATCTGACAGTTCAGGAAGTCAGCAAAGAAACAGAAATACTAGAATATTGCTTTACTTTAAGTTAGGTGTTCATTTAAATATCGTGCTGAATCGGAGTATAAAAAAATCACAAGCTACAGAATCCTCCCCCCTACTTTTAATATCTAGTTAAGATAGCAATTATGTAATCACTTTAAGCCAACCTAAATGGCATGAGACAATCAGTCCTACCCTCCGTCCCATCTCCAGCCATGTCCCCCTGTTGGACTTAAGGATTGACCAAGTTTGGGGTACAAATCTGAAAGAAAAGAATTACCCAATATGTGTCTCACAGCCTCCTTCCATTTCCCAGGCTGTGTTTCAACCTGATTAATTTTTTGGTTCAGTTTAGCACTCAGTTTGGGTGCGAAAGGGTGGCAGGAATTTGTGCTTCAGATTAGGGAAGAAAGAAAGCTCGTCTATGTAAAGGGCAACTCTCCCTTATGTTGCGGTAGAGCGGTTCTGAAGCTCCAGCTACAGGAATCTAAACCTGCATGTCCACACCTGACTAGTGAGATTTTTTTTTGCTTGTTTTAAATCAAGAGCATGAATACAATGATCAACTCCTCAAAAGAAAATAAAATGTTCAAGATTCTGTTATAAACACGCAACTCAGTTTTAAGCAGAGGAGAAATATGTATAATTTACTGCAACAAATAGGAGTCTACTGGGAATTTGTTGTATAGTTTCTGAAGATGCTTTGTACATATCCAATAGACTATAATAGCTTCTTCTGAGAAACTAATTAGCTGCATCTCAAGAGATGGCAATGTCCACATGGAAAGTTGTCTCTGTAAGGCACTGATTATGTCACATCTGGGTAAAAGAATGACTAATCCTTTCCACTTCACAATGTTAGAGATGGAAGAAAAAGCCAATTACGCAAATAATAAACATTTGCTTTTCCAAATGAAGGAGCTTGCAAGGTAGCTGGGAGTCAGCCATACATGTGTAGCATTGAAACAGGAGGTTGTTGCATTTAAACTGAGGTTTCTTTGATAAGATTTCAAGTGAATTTAAGATGTTTGCCTTTTCCTCTCTGGATTGGTATGTGCCAGAGGCATGAAAAATGTATTTTCAGACGACGACTACATAGCTGAGGTGATTGGCTTAAATTTTTAGACGTCAAAGTATAAGTAATCATTAAAATGAGTGTCAATATAAAGACAACTGTAGCAGCTGCCAAGCTTAGCTCAGCTGCAATAGTTGGCATCTAAGCATTCGTAATATACCCATAGCTAAAGAAAGTTTTGATTTGTTAGTGTTTCAGCGTGCCCATGGGCAAGAGAGGAAATATGGATTATGTAGGTAAGGAATTTCTAGTGATCCTGGGGAAGAAAAGGTGAGCAAGTGCCACGCGAAGACATCAGCCCTGACCTATAGCAACTGCGCTTTTCTAAATTCCATTGTCTTTCGTCTCCCAGCTGGGCCAAGCTTGCAGCTAATACAATTATGTGGACCAGAAATCATCAGGTATCAGACCAAGCCTATAATTTTCATTGTCCACTGTTGCTGCAAGAAGCCAGTAGAAACGAAGCACATTAAATCATTGTACATTTTAGCTCTCTGATCTGCAGTTACTCTAGCCAGGAATTAAGCCATGATTTAAAATCTGCCTCAGTGTCAGAAAAGATCGATTCCTTCAGGTACTTTCTAAGAGTCCGTATATGCTCGCAAGGGCTTTTGTCCAGCAAAGCACTTGCACTGAAGAACAGACATTAAGTTAAATAAGTACCTAAAAGTCTGCTGAATCAAGGCTAAAAGTGGTGCTGTGCATGTTATTTGAGTTTAGTATTTTGTAAATTCTAGTGAAAATTCAACTGTATCATCTCTGTATTTCAAACCAAGTAACTCTTTAACTAACTGACCTGCCCGATTTTTCAAAAGGCAATTTGAAATACAGCGTCAGTGATGTCTTTGGTCTTAGATGATGAAAATGTGGAACCTTCTCTGTCCCAAGGAGCATATCCGCTTGCTTGCATCGCCAGAATCTTTAAGGAGTTAACTAAATCTGAGAAAAATCATACCTTTCTTGTGATGGAGATCTGCCAAACCGTGATGTTCTCTTGCAGCTGGGCTTGGCTTCCTGGCAGGTGGTGGTCACAAGAGAAGCTGGACTTTTCCCTGGACTGTTTGGGTTGTTTGAATTTGTTCCAAACGGACATCAGACACCACCACTTAGGGTGAATCCCAGCTCTCTGTTATATCTCACAGCATCATGAATAATGTCAACAGAGAAAACACACACATGAAATAAAAGGCAAACAAAGAGGATCAAGAGTTCAAAACAAATGGCTTTGCTCTTAATGTGGGGAGGTGAAGTCATCTACCATTTAATATTCATGGTGCATTTTAATAAAACAATGGCAGATTAAGACTCCAACTGCTAAAGAATAAGATTTTATCTTAATTAAGTCAATGTGTATTTTTTAGCAGCTAAAAAACAAGGAGACATATTAATTTTTTATTACCACCTTCAGGCTTCTCTTTGTCTTTTGTCTCCCTTTTATTCTATCCCATATTCTAATCCCCATGTAAACTCTGATAGATTATGTCAGCAGATAATAGAGGGCTGCTGACAAGTTGCTATCTGCATTCATCGTGTGTTGCTCTGCTTCTTCTGTTATTGGAATGGATATTAAGGGCCAATGAGCACCAAGGAATGCACATTCACAAAACTTGACAGTGTTAAAGATTCATGTTCAGCTAAACTTGATATTAGCAGACCAGAGCATAGATCAGGGATAAAAAGGGGGAAAGGGAAAGGGAAAGGGAAAGGGAGGGAGAAAGGGAAGGGAAGGGAAATAGAGAAGGGAAGGGAAATAGAGAAGGGAAGGGAAGGGAAATAGGGAAGGGAAGGGAAGGGAAGGGAAGGGAAGGGAAGGGAAGGGAAGGGAAGGGAAGAAAAAGGGAAAGAGAAAAAAGAAAAGAAAAGAAAAGAAAAGAGAAAAGAAAAACAAAAAACCCCCCCTGAAATAGAAAGCAAGCCAGGGATATAAGTAACATAAATCTATATATGGTGCGTTTTTAAAATTTCTCTCACTCTTTTTACATTTATGTCACTGATATTCCTGTGTGATTAGTGGCATGTATCAGGAGTTCAATTCAGCTTGTTGGCTGGGATAAGTGTTGCTTTTTCTGTGGAGAACCTTAAGTTTAAATTTCTTTTATTGTTACGGATGGCAAAATAAAGTTCTCCATTACCGTCTCAAGGGTTTACCTGCAAGCCTGTACAATGCATCATTTTTCTTTCTCAGTTTTCTGCAGTTAACAAACTGAACAGACTTTTGCTCCCAGAGTACACCTAAAATATTTCCAGGTATTGGCACCTTACTACCAAAATCCACCTGATATTCTTCTATAAGAAGAAGAATATTTTACAGCTGTGGGAGAGACAGGGTATGATTCCTGAGAGTGCTGGTTTGGCCAAAGTAAAGGAAACTTAATCCAGTGTTTGCATATCAAATGAAAGATGGCAAAGGGCTTCTAGTGTGCTGGCCAAGACTCATGGTTTCATTGTGTTACATGCATTCCATCTGAATTAAACAGTCAAACATTTTTCCATGCTGTACAATACTCCGTGCATGTAGCATTTTAATTTCCAAAGTGTGTCTTATTAACCAAGTAAGCCATATAGTATGCTTGTGGCGTAGTTAATTGCATATTACCATCTTATTTTGCTAATACCCAAATTAAAGACTAAGTCCTGAGGCTGCTTGCCCCAGACTGTGCATTAGCAGTATTATAAACTATTCTCACAATCAACATGTAGGTTCACTATACTCTCTGGGATATTCACATACTGAATGCAACTCACAGAGCAGTGATGAAGCACCAAAAGCACAGAAAGTGTTCCAATAAGGAACACAGTTAGGAGCAGGCAGTTCTGACACAGCTTGGTTCATAGCAAAGACCACTCAGGATTAAAAAACCCAATGAATTTTGCACATTCTACAGAGAGATTCAGTCCTAGTTTCATACTTTGAAACATTAGTCATATGCCCACTGCAGTAGACTCCACAAAAAATGAGTTGGCAGTGTTTTTTTCCTGCTGTTTCTTCCCCTTCTATACAACACTCCAGTGACTCATATACTTAGGAAGCTTGTTCTAAGCCAGAAGTCAAGTGAGAGTCCCAGATATGGTGCCCTCCTTCACCTAACATAATTTAAAACCAACATTTTCTGGGAGACTATCTTAGCTCAAAGTAACTGGCAGTCCTGGGGGAGGACAGACTTCACATGTCTTTCCGGATCTTTAGTAAAATTAAAGAAGATATGCATTCTTTGCATGCCTGTGTATTCTTTGGGCATTTGTGAAGTCTTTCTTCAGTGGTGGAAAATCCCATGAAAAAATTAACTTAAAGGTGACCATTGCTGATGCTTAGATCTGTGCTATTTCTCTATCATGTTAGTGGAAAGAAAAGTTAAAAATCTTTCTGAAATGAAGTGTTAGATCTTACCACTGCCCTGTCTACTGATGCAATGTTTCTATGCAGTCACACAGCTCTGAGACAGAGACCTCCTGCACAGCATCACCTAGTGCTGTCTTCCAGTCCAGCACTGTTGATTAAACAGGACAAAATCACCTAGACGTCCTCATCGCTACTAATTCGATGTTCGCAAAAGTGTTGCCAAGGGTTTAACTTTAAATCGCTTTTGTACTAATTTTCCATAGGATATTGAAAACCTATTGACATTAAAGACTGTAACAGATGATTCTGCTAGCCAGTTTTAAAATAAGTACTTCTGGAGAGCAGGCATCCTGGGAGAGGAGAGAAAAAAAATGGGTCTGGGTGAGAGATGATGAATGTTCATTTTTAAATGTGTTACAATACCACCTTTGTAATTGAACTGGTGCACGCTTTGCTGTGTAGAATGACCGATTTCTGGATAGGTTCTTTATAAGAAACTAAGTTAAAAATTCCTTCCTCTGATGAGACCTTATTTAAGATAACTTATTTATTAGTTTTTCAGTTATTCATGATAAACCAGAGTTCTTCAATTCCTTAATGAATTGTCTTTTCCACAGCTGTAATCTGTTTTAGTTATCTGTGACATACCGAGCCAGGACTCGCCGCTACTTTGGAACGAAGCGCTGTATCAAATACTCGCAGGAAATTCATTTCAGAGGTGCCAGCTCTCACCGCTGTCTGTACACAGAGCCAAAGTGCTTCAGCAGAGACTCAATCTCCCACTCTGCACATGCAACTAGCCTGAACACCTCCTCCTACTCAGGATTCACAGCACAGAGCCCTCATCTGAAAGGGGTTTGTGGAGGAACAGCTTTGTGCGCAGTTAACTTGGAGCCCAAGGGAGCGGCAGTTCGGGTTTTATGTGGGTACTCATTAAAAGACATATGTCTGCTGGTGCCTGCTTCATCTTCCCTGGATATGGCATGGCAGTAGGTCTGTCTCTAAGTGACAACAGAACTTCTTCACCAAGGGAGACGGATTATCCAGCCATATAGGAAGAATTCACTATCTGAGCAGCTCCACTTCATAGCTGTAAATGAAAAAGCTGGGCACAAGAGTGCCATGGGCCAGATCTGACTAATGGACCATGAATTGGATTATGCATGCCCTGATAAGCAAAACTCTAAGCAAGAAATTTAGGAATATGTATTCTCGGCTTGAAGAGCAGAGCGCATTAGCTGCAAGATTATTCTGTAACCTCTAGGGAAGCAAGTCTCCTGCTTCCTTCTCCCGCTTGAAGCCAATTTCCGCACAGAAAGTGACACAGAATTTATGGAACCTGAGAAATAGGGAGAGGGGCCCTAATTCTGCAGGTTGTTAATGGAGCATTCCCTGGCACCAAAGGCAAGTCAGATTCATTCCCTGCTCCAAGAACTCCATATACATTTTGTTTTGGATGAGGTACACAAAGAGCAGAGGGAGCAGACATTACCCAGCCTATTAGCTGTTGAGCTACTTAGCAGAACACTGAAATTTCTCTTCTGAGATTACTACTTTCAGGTGCATCAAAGATACAAGTTTGGCATCTTTCTCTCACTTTCAGCTGTATTATGCTGACTTCATCATACCAAAATAACTACCCCCAGAATTACTGTATATTCATGTCTTTGCTTCAGAAAATGTGAGACCGAGCATCCGTATATGGTGTACGAGTACGCAAATGCAAAGCTAAATGAGCTTGAGAGGCCTTTTAAAAGAGCTGCAACCACTGTAAGGGAAAGAGTTATCCCTCCTCCTCTCACCCTGAGAGAGCTGCAGTTGTTGAAGGGAGGGAATGAGGATAAAGTACCTCTGTGTGTATGAACACAAGGCTGTTAAAAGTCTGATTTTATTGACTCTCTGTCTTCTCCATGTCCTGGGACAGAGACCTCAGTCTTTCATCTTCTCTAGTGTACTTTTCACCACCCCTTTGCTTTCTTAGTAGCAGTGCTTAGCAGTGTCCATTTCCTCTGTGCTGCTTCTTTCTCCAGTCACCTTGTCCTTGGATCTCTATCAATACCTCTACTTCCACGGTAATGCGTCTGAAAGGAGCAAAGATGTAAAGAAAGGGACAAGATGAGTGATTTCTAGGGAAGGGTCTATCTTCATAGTCTCCACATCTCATACATAATTTGCTACTCTAAGCTCTCGTGTTAATGTACATACTTCAGCTTTTATTTAAGGGTGCAGGTTATCTGTGATTACAGTAGTTTTATTTAGTAAGTTATGTAAGACATAACTCTTCATATGTGATTGGGATATGGGGCTGAAAAAGTTAAGACCTATCAAATGGCGAAAGATATATCTAGATGGCTATATGGGGAAAACCTGGGAACAGCTTATAAAATTCTCTGAGTTCTCATTTTGGCTCTATCATTCTGTGCTCTGTACTCCAGAAAATGACCTACTTTCTTTCTGCTGTCTTTACAATGACAGTAATATTTTCTTACTTCACAAAGTGACTGCTGAGAATGAAGTCATTAACTTTTAGTGGCCCTTGTATATACACTGTCAAGCCACGATGAGTTGTTTTGACATCATCCCTATGAATTTAGTATTATTGGAATCTTTATTATTAACATTAAATGAGCTATTGTCAAGACAGTTTTTTAATTACCTGTTCTATTAATAATAATGTAATAATAAGTAAAAAATAATGGAAATGAGTGATTTGGGAATCAATATTTCATTTTTTTGCACTTCTAGTATTTGATGTCTGATCTTGATACTGACATTTTTTTTTTTCCGAAGAGCTCAGTCTAAAAAGGCTGGAGTCTCACTTATATGCATTTTTTTCCCTTGGGTAAGAAGAGATGAATTTTAACACAATAAAGCAAATTAGTATGCATTATACAGTACATTTAAGAAGCTAATTTGAATAATCACATTGCTTAATCAAAATTTTATTAATATCAGTGGGAATCTTAAATGAATCAATATATATGGGTTTTAAACCAGGTCCTTATTATCTTTCCTGATAGATATTTGAACTTTCCTTCACGTGTGCGGTCAAGAGGCAGCAGACACGTAAGAACAGTGAATCAAAAAGAAAGAAAATTCAAAGGAAAAAGATGTGTTGACTGAAGGTTCAGAAGGCACTAAAGAATTAACAAAATTGTTTTCTGCTTCCTAGGAGAGGAAATGTTAAGATAATTTACTGTTTCAACTCTGTCCTCAAAGACTGGTCAGATGTGTGAGGTTTACTGAGCAATGAAAAGAAGGATTTACAACTGGGCTATGAGAGATTCTTGGTGCTGACCACTCCCTAAAGATCAGAATGGACTGTATTGCCACACTTGAAATTAAATGATCACAGGTATGAGTCTTACAGGAACCGATTATAGCTTTCATTCTGGAAGATGAAGGAGGATGAGCATTTGAGCTTTTCTGCTTTCAGTTTCGTTTTTTTCATCTACTACTTCCTTTCTCTTAGGGCCATGATGAATTTTCTGCATTAATGAAAATCAGCCCTCTCTTCTGCAGCTTCGGAATAGAAATAAACAATCTGAAGTAGAAGAAATGTGGTGTCAGCAACTTTCAAAGTTAATTCTGTAATTTTTTTTTTTTAACCTAACAGGATTCTCCTCACAGTGTCCTGCTGTGTTCATGAGATTTTTTTCCTTGTGAAACAACAGGCTGAGGAACCCAAGAAACAGGAGCTGGCTACACAAAAGAAAAGAAGTTGGAAAATTAAATTCTTTGAATGCCAGAGGAAAAAAAATCTAGGAAATAAAATTTCCTTTCTCCATTGTGCTTGATTAGCATATTACTGAGTTCAGCCTACACCTGCTTTTCACCCTCCTTAATTTCAATTACAATGCGCTCCTCTGTGTTGCGCCATTTATTGCCAAACGAATCTAGTTCTAAGGATGTGCATGCAGCCAATTTATTCATTAGATATATTGTAGTGGAATTGAATAAAAGGTTTTATTATCAATCTCCTTAATTTCCAGATAGGATTTAGTGGAAATCAATATTAGAGAATGCATAATTGCTAAATCTTCTTAAATTAATAGACTCATTCATTAAGCCCCCCAAAAATACTTAGCTGGTATTTCTCGTGACTTTCTCTAATTAATTAGCGAGTGGAAAACGATAGTGAGCAGAGCAGCTTTTGGCTGATATGGTGGAATCTGAAGAGCAATCTTGAGGAAGAATTAATTTGGATATGTATATACAGTATTTCACCCCTAAGTTGATTATAGGAGAACACACTGCATAAGTAGACAAATGATAGTTGTATGCTGATGGTGGGCAAAAAATCCTGTGCTCAGGAGATGGTTTTAAGCAGTTCAAGCTGGGACGTGTACCCATATGTAGACACTAATGAATAGTAGTCAGTTTTAAAAGCTTTGGAATTGAATGTGGTGCAATCTATCCGTATGAAACTGCATGGCATGTATGCAGCATTTGTGAGATTTTCCTTTCTGCCTAACTAGGCAAGTTTTCTGGACCAGAAACAAAGGGAAAAAAGCACTAAAAGGCCTGGAAGAGAAAAGCAAATGGTGAAGGGGTCTCTAGTCAGGTGTATTATCTAGGAGCTGTAGGTTTTACTTGGCCCCAGAACGAAAGTCTCGGGGAAAAGGAATACACGCTGATGAGTGCAGATACTAGTTTATTGTCAGCCTCTCTTGACTCTGCTGTGGGCTTTAGCAGCTACTGGCTACCTCCTCCAGAGAACTTGTTGGTGATAGCTCAGTGGAGTTTAGACTTAGTCTGGAGTTTCCAATGTCACAGCACATGCTGGTAGGAGAGACCCTTGTTGCTAGCAAACAGTAATTTACGTTACTTTTAGCTTGGAGGTGTCTAAACAAATGAAAACAAGTGTACACTGAACCCCCAAGAAAAGGCCTGCTGAAAGTAGCTTCCTGATCTCAGGTCAGAGACATTCCTTATTTGCATTTCCAGTATGGTTCCATACTTTATTATGTTTAGTGTGTGTAAGTTATGCTTACTGTGACTGTGTCTAATGATTGAGCAACAGAACACACACGTGTACTCACAGGCAGTGGGCATAAGCGAGTCTGGTTCCTTCACACTTGCCAGACAAGTGGTAAAAGAGAAGAATACTCTCTCCCACCTGCCAAAGCCTCTCATGTTTCTCCTCTCTGGCATGGTAACAGAGAAACTGCAGCTGCTGCCAGGTGTACTGGGCCTCTGTGCTGTCCTTGCTATGCTGTCCAGCTATACATCACCGAGGTAGTATTTCTATTGTTTTCTCTACAGAAAAGGTGAAATGCTATGGCACTCCATGATCTGAGATGAAACAAGGTGTGGAGAAAAACAGAACACTTCCAGCATGAGGACAGAGTTTCATCACAGTTAGCAGACATATTGGTGTCTGACTAGGAACACCGAAATACTGTGGCTACATTTCTGTGAACTGCCTTGGGATAACACAATTTCAAGTCTTGAAACACAGCAAGCATTACACTGACTAAGAAAGAAAGAACAGATCTGAGAAACTCCACATCACCCTTACAGTGCCCATCACTGAATAGATCTGTAGCTATGATACAGATCAGCTTCCCGAAGTTCAGTCTCCACTATCCACTGGACATGTTGAATCTGTGGGGCCAAGGACATTTCCTGAATGCATGCTGTGACAAGGCTCAGGTATCAGAGCCTATCTCCTACAGTCAGTTTCCTCTTGAAAGAAAACCTGATGGCACTGGCAGGGAGAGGATTAACATACCTCTGGGGGTCAAGACTGCAGGATGCTTCATGGATTATACCTGTGCTGCATTTCAGATACCACCACTGGCTCCAAATGCCAGCACAACTTGAAACACTATTGCTCAGAATGAGCCTACTAAAACCAGTGACAGACACTGAACAGTTTAGTTTTGCAGGTGATTATGCTTTAATAGTATAAATGGAACTCAGGTTTGGCTAACATGTCTCTCCTAGACAGACACATGCCATTGTTTTTGAACTACTTTTTTTTTGCCTTGTCAAAGTGTTTCAGCTTTTTTGTCTCATCATTGGTTTGATATTTATTACCTACTCTTCCAATGTGGTACTGTTTTTCTGTTTGGGCTAAATACTGATTTCTTATTTTTCCATGTTTTTACTCTTTCTAAGAAACTGCTCATTATCATGCACAGCAACTCTCTTCACACTGAAGGGTTGATTTGTTTGTAATTGAGTCTGTCTGAGTGAGCTAGTATTAATACTTGTGTTTTGATGTATACCCCATGAATCTTGAAAGATCTTTTACTGGACACACACCAAGATCCTTTCCATTTCATTTGGAATGAATTTTGAGCCCCGAGTCTCAGTACTTGCCACAGCTCAAACACAAAGTGAACAAAAATCCCCAAAGTAACATCAGCAGTAAAATTCTGGGACATAAGCAGCAGTGTGAGATAGTAATAGAAAAATAGATCGACTGTTTCAGCTAAGAGTACCTTAGTTGCCATTACAGTGGATCAGTATCAGATAATTTTTTAAAATCATGCTGATTTGATATTCGGCTCCAGAATTCTTCTTGGGATACAGAAAAATGAACCCAGCAGTTGTGCTTGCTTTTCAGAATGGTGACAAGTTTTTTCATGCCTATCTACAGCTTAGTTGCTTTACAGAGAGGCCTGAGGTGGAATATACTCAGGAGTGTCACTTTCCTCTGATTGCACCAGATTCTCATGTGATTTGTTGAAGTGTAGATCTGATCCAGTGCTTCTGCCATCAATGATACTGCATTAGGCATCTAGAATCCTGAATATTACTGATTCTTTTGATCAGTGTAACTCTTCTGAATAGCACCTTACTTAGGAAAACCTTCGCACAGCTCAAAGTATCAAAAAATACCATGTCCAATTCCCTTGTATGTTTTAGTATTTCCTTTCGTGCCGTCTGAGAGCCCACCAGTTTTGGAGCTGTAATGAATCTTATATCTGTTCCCTTCAGCTTATTCTTTTATGGCATTAAGGCTTACCCACAAATTGATGATTTAAAAAAGTGAGAAAAAAAGGTATCATCATCAAAAGATAATAGTTCCTCTCTCTTTTGGTTTTTCAGTCTTTAAATAATATATATATTATAAATTATTTTAACAATCGTCTCATTCTACAGCTAATAAACAAGAGTAAAACACTTATTCCTTTAAAAATAAATACAATTATACAGATTCTATACTACATAAAGAAGGCATTTTGCATTTTTTTACTATTATCATTGTCTCCAGATGCAATGTACCTTGTACCATTCTCTTAATGAACTCGTCAATTAATTCCTTTGCAAGTAACTCTGTTAAGATCATCTACAATTGTGCTGGCATTTAGGTTCAAGAGAGTGCTAAACAAATCAGGCTGCCTAGTGTTAAGCTTCCCAGACTTTGAATAGACATAAGAATAATTTCAGCAACAGACTCTCTGGAAAAGAGAGTCTGAGTACGGCCTCAAGTGCATTGGAGATCAGTACTAATGCCAGAGCAGAAGATGACCCCTGCTTCAAAGTATTTTTAAGCAAGCTATTGCATAAGACCTGAAAAATAGAAGAAGATAAACTGGATAGAAGTTAGAGCAGGGAAACCAATGAGATTATACTCATCCATATCACAGACACGACTCCAGTCCATCAGACATCCAACACCAAAAATACTGAAAAGAAAATGTTTAAATTTAGGAGAAAATTTCAATTTACTAGAAGTATTAGATTTGTTATGAAGTCAAAATAATAAACAGGGTTAAGTTTAACTACAACAGTTGTTGATATTGCCAACAAATTCTCAAGTCAAAAAGACTTCCCCTTAGGTTCGCTTTGCCATAGGGATGGGGAGTCACCTTCTGTTTGGTCTGTTGAAGCTTTAGAAGAGTGGCTGAATTGCAAGCTGATTTCTGCTTGCAATGCAGAAAGGAAGAACATCAAATAGAGCATCCTGAATGAAGGCTTGTGCTGTAAAGTGACAGATCATCAACATTTTGAAAAAAACCCTCATAATTAATTGACTCTTCTATTATAAAATACATTTTTTGAAGGTCTAGTATTCAATCATGATATTGTGATAATTCTTTTCATCATAATTTATGGAGGAGAATTTGATTGCATATTTTTTGCAGATGGGAGCTGCACATCTTGGCTGCCAAACAAACTCGCCTGCTAACACTGTACAATATGTGGCAATTTTTTTCTTTCTAGTGAGTTTTTAATTTCTGGCATTACGAAAATACAGTTATTAACTGATATGATTTTCTGTTTCATTTTGGTATAAAAAAATCTAGTTTGCAATTTGAGAAATAAAATAGCTAAATAGATTATTTTACAATAGCATTATAGAATAAAAGGAAAACTTAGGCTTTTCAAACAAGCTACTAATTTTTGGTTTCTATTTTAGTAAACGCAACCTGATTTTAAGGTCTGTTATATTTTTAACACACACAAAAAAAATGATAGCACATTTGTATTTCTCCTTCACCACAGACATATTCCACATGCTGGCTCTGATTTGTGGTTTTCAGAACATATAAGCACCTCATATTCTTTCAAGTGAATACAATCAACCTATATGTAGAAAAATGCTTTCACTCCTCTGGAAGATGCAATGGCAACTTTCATTATTTTGAAACAATGACTATAAGAGAACAGAATTGGAAATTAATGTTTTTGAAATAGGGGAAGTCAGGTTTATTATTTCTTTATATAGGAGGAAAAGATATTTTTGAACTGTATTTTAATTTCATTGTCACTTCTCATTTGAAGTGACACAACCTTCTAACGTATATGTATAAAATGTTGCAAAATAAAAACTGTCATTTCTTGAGTAGAGTGGCTTTTAGAATGCCTTTAAAGAATGTGTTTTATACACTTAAAAATCCATCCAAATAGAGCAGTCAATTCTGTTTATAGCTTCGAGAAACTTTATGAGTCTAGGCTTCAGATAAAGCTCAAGGAGATGATGCTAGAATGAGGCTAAATTTTCTGTTATATTTATTTGTTCAATTTCTTCTGGTCTAAACTGAATAGACAGGATAAGAAAATAATCTGGACAAAAGATTTTCCTAATTTCCCTGGGAGCCAGAAATTTGGATGAAATTTTTGTGTCGAAAAATGCTGATACCCTGTTTCAGACATGACTATTGCTGTGTGTATGCTTACTGAAATTGAAATTTCTGTCTGTTGCCCATTTCTGCTATTTGTAGAATTAAACTTTACAAGAGCAGTGATGTCACTAAACAGTGGACTGGGATCATGTGGTTTGTGCCTCTAGTTAAATCCTGGCTCCATGGTAGATCAGCTGAGACCTCTGGCATGGTTAAGTGCACCCAAGCCATGGATGCTGGGACTTGGGCACCTCACCCCTGGATAGGTGAAGTCAGAAGTCCCTGGATCCTGGTCTTCAAGGAGCCTGTATGGAGGTCTTTCTGAAAAACACCAGAGTGACGACAGCAGAGAAGGGAGACCAGGATCTCCAGGTCTCTAACCTGAGTCTCTAGCCTGCTGGGACCTGTGGCTACCAGAAGATGTCTTGGAGATGGGAATACTGAAATCATCATACCATTATCTCAGTGCATTGCAGATCTGTCTGAAAATATGGGTTACTGAGGCAGTCCAGGAAACGGTGGGAAAACTGCCTTGTCCCATATCAACTTTAGTTAGACAATATATTTCTGACAAAGCATACTGGGCTAAGTAACATTTTCCCATGAAATGAATTTAATCAGAAAGTAGGTAATTAGCTAGAGATTTTAAATAGAAAAAGACCTTTTATGAAATGGAGAAGGACCAGAGTCTAGTCAACAAAACATATATATTGTTGTCGTAGGTTACAATGTAAGATGTAACCAAAAGTATGTATTCTATCACCATCTGATAAAACCAGGTGGGGCCCTATTCTTTATCTCTTCTGTGACACACCCCTGGTAACTCCCTCCGGGAGGTATCTTCTGTTAATGGGCCAGCTGTTAAAACCAGGTGGGGCAGTGTTCTTTACCTGATAACTCCCTCTAGAGAGGTATTTTTCTGTTAATGGGCTATCAAGCCTCACTGCATGACTCATAAAATGAAATCATCCCATTGTGAGATGCTCCGCCCAGGGGGAGGAACCGAGCATTCCTACCTGGGTGTAATCTGAGGTTTCGAACGCCAAAGTCGGCCCTTACCTACTGGCTTTCTAGAGGACAAGAGCTATGTAACCACCACTGGACCTTCAGAGGAAGACCAGACCCTTTCTACAGGATTGCCGCTTCAACAGAACCACATCTATCGCTTCAGGAGGACTGCAGCCACCACCCTGCCCGACAGGGTGTCAGGTTATATCCTAACACTGTCAGAGTTTCTGTACTACTGCATTTATTTTTAATTTTCCTATTAAATTGTAGTTCTGATTTCAAGTCTCTCACTGGTTTGCTTTCAAACTAGTACAATTATATTACTGAACACCGCAATTCTCAACATTTAGGGTAACAACTTTGAAATTCTGTAGATGTCTGAATATATAATTCTTATCTAAATAGGTGGAATTTTCAAGTCTTGGCAGTCCTGCTGTGAATACGTACCTTTGTAAATGGTAGAAAGAACTTGCAGCTTGTATCTCCTTTAAGAAGGCTGGAATACTAAGGCACTTGGGTTTCTTTGTCAAAAATGAGGAAGAGGTATGTGTCTTCCATGACTAGTTTCTCCTGAATGGTTAGGAACTAAATCAGACCGCAGTAAGATACTTGACTTGACTTAACAACCTTAACCCCAAATACTTTCATGGAACCAGCTATGGCAAACAGAATAAGAGGTTACTGACAAAGTAAGAACTTAGGTTGTATGAGACTTGGCTTCAATTTCTTCCTCTCCTCTTTGAATTTAACCACTGATTTCCCAAGATGGCTTCTCAGACATAGTTTCAGTTTTTGCAGCATCTCCTGGCAAAACACAGAGTGAGAAAAGGAACACAGCTCTCCATCTAGGTGGTATGTGTGGTCATGGCCATGATGGTACATCTGGATTAAAATCAGCCTAGAATAAAACACTGGCAGTAGTTAACAGTATCCACCTGAGCAACAGGAAATTTAGGAATAAGGACTGGAGCCTGTCTTCTCATTTTGTAGCAATGATATAGCCACTGATACTTGATAAAGTTAAGGGAAGCAGAAATACCACCAGTCTTCTGGAGAGGCTGTTCTTCAGTATTTGTCATCTGGCAACATCTATTAAATCATGTTTTGCAAGTGACATGACTGTGAATCCAAGCAACTCATTTAGCAACTTGGCAGGTGCCAGAAGGTTTGGCTATCCACTAAATGGTGTAAGGGATTAGGAAGTCCTAGGCATATTCCAAAGCACCCTATGAAGACCTGAAAGAGTTTACCAGAGAACACTTGTCTGCCTAGTCTTTAGGTTGAGTAATGGAGGATCCCCAAAGGATGAGTCAGGAGGTTATGGACCCATCAATCTTACTTCAGTCCCTGGGAAAGTTATTAAATGAATCCTCCTGGGAGCTATCACAGGTCAGATGAATCCCAAGATTGGGAAAAACAACATGGATTCACCAAAGGCAAATCATGCTTGACAAACCTGGTTACCTTCTGTGACAAAGTAACCTGCTCAATGAGAGTGGGGTGAACAGTGGACATTGTTTACCTTCATTTCTCCAAGGCTTTCAAGAGGGTTTCCCACAGCCTCCTCCTGGAGAAACTGATGTGTTATGGTCAGCCTCTGTCTTTCTACAGGGCTGTGAGTTTGCTTTCTGAAAGCATTATATCCCTACTCTGTGCAACATACATACCTCTCTTTTTCATGAACTACAAACTTGTCTTCTGTCCTTAGAGGATCAAAAGTGAGGCTTTTTAGCAATCCCAAGTGAGTTCTAGCACTATTTCCTTGAAAACAAACTCGTGGATGAGAACAGGAAAACGATATTGAAGGCAGGCTTATTTTGTGTATATGCCCCTGGAGTCTATTGCCCAAGAACAAGGGTAATGTGTTCCTAAAAGCTTGTAGAACACTCATGTTTAATGCAATATTAATAGGCTAGTTACTGCCTTCTGAAAAATGAAAAATTAAAATATGCATGTAGGGTGGTGAATGCAAAAGCAATGTGAAAACTATGCAGCTCGCAATTGTTAAATTTTCATGATAAAGAATCTAATTAGAGATTTAGCATAAAGTAAAATTCTTACAACAAAGGGGGAGTTATATTCATCACTAAGGGGCATTTTATGATCCTAAACCACCATGCAGTAATGTATCTATGTACAGTCAGAAAAAACTCATTGTGTGGAAATTTGGTTAGGTTCATATAATCACATGCATATTTTCAAAAAGCTGCTGAGAGATTATTGAAATTATTGCTATGTGAAAAATAGTCAACCATTTCCAGTGAATCTAAAAACTGAAAATGTTGAGAATATTTAAAATATGCCTACACAATAGAATTCCCAACATTTCTGACTAAGATGAGAAGTATGTGCAACTTGGAAAAGCATACTGAACTTAATAACCATATGGAGTGTGCATTTTGTGTTTAAGTGACAGCATTTTTAAACTGGAAAAGAACATGACAGATTGATGGTAAGAAATTTAACAGTTTTGAGCTGAAACATATACCTCTCGTTTGTCTTTCCATTCAAGAGACTGGGTGCTGTGAGGCCACAGAATGTACTCAAGCTCTCTACAAAAGAAGAAAAGCTTGATTAGGAGGGATCCAGAGACATTTGTCCTTGATGTTTCATTAATATCTTGGAAGACAGAATGGAAAGATTTCTCATGAAATCTGCTCTTGACCTTGATCTGAAACAGATGTGAGGATGCTGCAGAACTAGAAATCAGAATATCCTAACCACCAAAAAAAATTATATGGGAAAAAAAAAAAACAAACGGCATTCAATCCAAAGAAAAGAAGGTCCAAATTCTAATTTTAGGAAAAAAACAATGACAATATCAGAAATGAGAATGATAAAGCAAGTAAATAGTGTTGAGGAAAAGGATCTAAGGATCCTTGCAATTCTAGTCTCTCCTGGACAGACTGCCCATGAGTTAACAGAACCAAGGTTCTGTCAAGACAGCAAAGAAATAGGATAGGAGTCAAAGCATATCAAACAGCTCAGTACACTCTGCAAGTCTGCTCTGCCCAGTACAGTGAGACCTCAGCTTAGAGCTCTGTGTCCAGATGCACGTTAACTGAGAGTCAAACACAAAGCATCTATGATGTGCTGAGATCTAACAAACACCAGCTCTAAGAAGGAACTGGAGTAACTGGGGCTGCCTAGTCTTGACAAAATAAGATTAAGTAGAAAAATGATGCTAGTTTACAAGTATTTAAAATGTCAGCTGCAAAGAACTTTTTCACAATGCCCATATAAATAGCAATTAACCTTGCTGAATCAAGTTGAGAAAATTTCTAGATGGCAAGATCAGTGAAAACTCATCTGACTGAGAAGGGGAATATAGAGAATATTCCTCAGTGTCTATTTTGTAAGGACATCCATCAGGAGTGCTGTAGGCATAGCTAGTACTGTCCAAAAGTAGAAGGGTGGAATCTCTTGGGGTCATTTCCAGTTCCAATTTTGCAAATATCTGAAAGCGTTAGGAATAATGATTATCACACAGACTTAGCTTAGAATGCAAGCTAAAAATAATCCATCCTTGTTTCTTTGAAGCCTGTGGTGTTTGAGACTTGCATTTTTATATTTCCGTGTTTAGTCTGAAATTCTCTAGTGATTACAGTTCCCCTGAAAATGGAGGGCTATAAGGGAAAAATATTGTATCACTTGTGATAAATTTCTGTGTACTGGTCAACCCACACTGGGTGGAAAAGCGGTGCATACACTGTGGCTTTAGAAGCAGGCTTCATTTCACATTCAGCCAATTAATTCACTTAAAGCAATAAGCTTTCCAAGGAAAGCTCTAGTTAGAAGGAATGTCTGGAAAAGCAAGGAAAAAAAATTCAATCTAATTTCTATCCCTAAAGTGTTTTCTAAACACAGAAAAAAAGTAACTCTTAAGACATGCATACAAAGAGAATTATTCCATCTTGACCCCTTTAACTCCATATCGGAGACATTTTCTGTCACTTTACTTTCTTTAATGCAGATGGTTAAGGTGATGGGTCCATATGCAGAGTTAATTGTGAAAAAGTTTCACAGAACAACTCTCCTCAGTAGAAGAACCTCTGCAGTCTCTACAAAGAAAGAGGCGCTTTCCTTACAACTACAACTTAAAAGATTTGGAAGGGTAAAAAAAGCATAATCTACAAAAGTATTTCAGCTCTCTGGTATTTGCAGTTCTTAACAGATCCTGCAAGAAATAAAAAAGGATTAATGCTGTGCATTTGTAGAGTGACCCTCTCTTTAACATGAAATGAGTAGATCAACCTGCAGGGAGTGGTGATTATCCACGGATGAATTAACTCCCTGAGCAGGTCTGAATCAAAATACTGTCACAGCTTAGACATATACAAAATGTTTCAGCGAGATGTGGTGTGTATGTACCAATAGTACAGCAGTGTATTTTTAGTTTTAGGCAAGAAAATACATCTGTGCTTCTGAACATGATCATGTTAATCTCTGGGTTTTTTTAAAAAAAACTGATTTAGATAACGGTCTTATTTTTACAGTGCTGGCTTCATGGAGAAAGAAGTTAATGAGCTTGATAAGGAAAATGATATTGAGGTCTATGAGTTCATCTATCCATCTACCAAATACCTGTCTTCATTAGTTGATTCATTTTATTCAACTGATTTTCCAAATGCTTGCCTACTAAAAGGGCCCTCAGCATTTCACTGCCACTTAGAAATTTTATCCTGGCATCAACCATTCTAATACGGGGGAATTTTATTCCCAATTTATAAAGGATGAATGCTGACAGAAGCGGTGAATTTAGTAGAGTAGGTCATTCATCCAAGATGACAAAGAGAGTCTATAGCAGAACACAATACAATAATATACATGTTCCCAAGTTATTCTAGTTAGGACCCAAAATTTCTACAGGTGAACATGAGCAAAACCATTCCTAACAATGTGGATGGGAGATATGTTAACAAAGGCAATTGAATTCTGACCGATGCAGTGATTAAAGCAAATTGAAATGAAAAATTTAATATATGTTGTGAGCACTTTCCTAATGCAAGAAATGGAACTCGATGAAGTTCTAAGGAGAAGGAGAATAAAATTGGTCAAAAGTATTATTTAACACGCTTAATATCGAATCAGACCTACTCACTGTTGCAAGAAATAAAAAACAAAAAATGAGAAGGATTATAAAACTGATTATATGATAATGAAAGGCAGTTACACTTGCTCAACTAAATATATATATGTCTGCCCATGCAAATAAACTCTCTATCGACAGAACTTTGGGGAATCCCATATCCCATATCTATACCCCGAGAGATAGACTGTTTACAGTTTTCCTGTATCCATGCCCCAAGGGATAGTCTGTTTGCAGTTGTCTAAAACTTGGACTAGCTTTTGAAACATGCTGACTAGTGAATGGCACGGTCTGAAACAGAATGCGATGGACCTCTGATGTGAACTGAGACAGATCTTGCTTCCACTTGGTGGCAGTGGTCCCACCTTATAATCTACACCTAGGTTTTGCTGTTAATAAAGTCACCTTCTTTTATATCCTTCACTAGCCTCACATCACAGTGGCTTTTTAAAAAATAAGACATCACTTTACAGACTTAAACTTTTCTAAATTATTACAGCAATACAGTAGGAAACCATCTCCTGATAGATTTGGTACCTAATATAATGACATTCTTCTTTTGTTTTCTGTTATTGAACATGCATGATAAATAAGGATGAACAAGGATTATTACGAGAGTATTCGAACTGAAAACAGTATTTTAGTTTAAGGCCTAACACGTTCAAAATTGTATGTGGCTTGTCTTTCTTGCTTGATTCCAAATAATTCATTTCAGATTGGTGGTTGTTGAAAATGTGGAACAAATTGGCTAGGCAGTATTTATATCTTTTTTCCCCCTAATTTCAGACTTTTTATATTTATTTGTCGTATTTGTTAATACTCTTAATTGTCTTGTATCTTAGAGACTGAGAATGTCCTGGGAATTGAACAGTATCATTGTTATTGAACATAAAAAGTGCAGAGTTGGGATGACAGTGTGCTCTCCTGCATGGCAGTGGGCTGCCCAGCTGGACCTCCCCTTGAGTAGGGAAGGGGATCCCTATGCTTCTCAAGATTACTGCTCAAGTTTGAGAGACTCCTTATCACATCAGGTGCTCAGTAAGTGAATTGCGACCAAGCATGCTGAAACTTTGAAATTTTAGCCAAGCGATATGAAGTATTGATTATGTATAAATAAGTGTTCAGACATAAACAATAATTTATCAACATAAACAATAGTTGACCTAGTCTGGAATGAAATCTGAATCCAGACACACCCAAAGTCTCCTCTGAGAAGTAGTTTAGAAAGAAATAGGGTCCGTTCTGAACCTCATAACTCAATGGAAGGGTGTCCCTGAGAGTTTTGTCTGTCCCTGTCCTCTATGCAGTAAATAATCGAGTTGCCATCAAATCTTGTTAAAACACTGTTGCATTTACTACTGAACTTTTTAATATCATTAAAGTTTACTTTTGCTTCTCTGTTGCAGGGAAGTGCACAACTCCATCTGCAACAGTTTGCTATGATGAGGGAGACAGGTTTAAATGTTAGTTTCTTGTGAATATCCATCTACCTTATAGGTAGCAAGGAAAAATATCTTCCAAATTTTGTCTACAAAAAAGGGAAAGTGGAGAATGAGTCTACAATTCAAACTGAAAGTCCATGAGATATAAGAAATAATTAGAAGACATGCCCCCCACACTTTTGAGTCAGTGTAATTACTTACAGGAGGTTGCAAGGTATGCTTTCTGCACACTCCTACCTTCAGATCCACACTCTGATGCAGTGTCACTCACCCAAACATATGTAATGCTCCTCTATCATTCAGGCCAATTTCTGCTTAGTTTTCCACTGAATAGGTTTAGTGAGTGACCCACTTTATGAGATTCCTCTGTAAGAATTCCCTTGTGTATATCTTTCTCAATACGTCCCAGATGGTTTAGTATCTGAACATGGCAGAAGCCGATGGGAGCAGATGTGACCTAAAAAACTTCCAAATCAAGTAAGTGGAGAAATAAATTTGCTTGTGTTATTTATTTATTCTCTTGTTGACTTACAAAAACTAATCAAAATAGCAGCAGTTGCAAGTATTGCTTTGTGGCTAATGGAATTGGCAAAAGATTTTCTGGAAAAGGAAAATTTTATAGGAAAGAACATAGATTTCAGAATCCTTCAGTGCCTTCCCTTTCAATGTCTTACTGCTTAGAGACTGAATATCTGCATCCTCCAGAAATGTAGGCAATGAAAACCTTGTGATTAACATGAATGCCTTTGCCACCACAGGCCTTTCATATCATCTGATATGTAAAACTCATTTCCATACTCAGTCTTCTGTGGTGCTCACTCTCTGCCTTGCTCACGAGTACACTGGGACTTTACACAGACCTGGGTGGGAGCAACCAGGCCTCTAATGACAACATTTAAAAAACATGTGTTTTGCTGCCTGAACAGTGTTGTGTCAGTAGAACATGGACAGATGCATGTCCTACAGGCAAAGTCAGTCACCCACTTAATATCAGTGGTCTAAGGGCTCTCCACCGCTAATCACTGGGTGTGATTTGTAGCTACCTGCACTGCGCAGTAAAACAAGTATCTTGCCTCCTAGAAGTACAAAGAAAAGGGTCTATCAGCTTAGTCCTTGAATTTTTAGACAGTTGCATTTAAAGAAATCCCACTGTTAACTTTCATGGTCATTGACATTCAATACTGTTTTTGTCCTTTTTTGACAACATGGATATTTTCGAGGAAATACACGAAGCTGTTTCTGACCTGCAGGTTGTGCATTGTTATTAAAAAAGGCTGGCATTCCTCAAAATACTTTTTTTAAAATTCAATGACCGAAATTACTTGGTTTAAAGATTAAGACTAAGGTCTTTGTGTTTGCATAGTGTGATTTTAAAAGAAAAATCAATAAAATATCTAGTGGCTCTGCAATGTTTTAACTATGAATAAATCCTTAGCAGAATGAAAGCCTGCTATATTGGTGACAGTTTTAATTCCATGATTAGATTGCTAGGGGGACATTAGCTGTTGAAGAAACTCAATTCTGGCTCCAACAATTTGGTGGTAAATATATCTTAACTGTAAGTGGCAAATTGAAATACTTTCTCAGAAAAATAAACACCTTGAAACATTGCGTGACTCACAGGAGCACAAGCAGGAGTTAGAGGTTTTCACCTCTGTAGTGCTGCTATGACTTCAAAAGGGCAGCTGAAAGCTGTTTGGAGAAAATTATTTTGGACATGTTGGTAGAGATTTAACAATGGTTTGAAGTAATTTAAAATTGCTATGTTGCTGTTGCTGACGTATTGGGGGGGAAAAAAAGATGGTATTTTGGCAGTTCCTCAACTTGGAGAACAAAGACTACTGCAGTATCCTTTCCTTTTGAGCTGATTTTGAACAGAAGACCTCATTGATCAATTCGACTCACATTGTCTTTGCATTCTTTTCTCCAAAGAAGGTTGCACCTGCCTTTATAGCACTTGATAAGCTGTATTTTTATCACTCTGTATAAATATGGTCCTGTCGAACTTGTCAACATGTTTTACTGTGATATTTGTGAACAGTTAAGGGAAGGAAGCATATTTACACCTGTCATAAAAAAACCCCTGTCTTGCAAGTTTCCACCCATATCCAGTCTTGATGGGTATCCTGCCATAAGAAATAGATACTTGCAAGAAACTGTCATCATCAATCCACGATTTAAGAGGTTGTGGATTGGTTTTGTTTTGAAGATTACTAGTAGGTATAGGCAGATACTGAAAAATCAGTATCCTTTTTTGTCCCTATTTCTCCCTGAATTATCCCTCTACTCAAGATATACAAGCTGAAACAAATTTTCCAATACTGAAGAGGCAGCATGTCATCACTACAACCAATTTAGCATAGATTCTAGAAAAAGAGTGACAACCAAAGCTTTGGTCAGATGTTGAGGGATCAGAGGTAAAATAAAAAGTCCAGGTGACTTGCTCCTCTGTATATCACATGATAAAAATATCTTTAAGATCTGGAAAAATCAGTTTCCTCTTTTACTCCCTGGCTTAAGGGTAAGCTAGGCTGTACTCTTTGTAGTTAAGGGATGTGGGGAGATTTTTCAATGAGCTGGGTCTTCTAATGGGTGTCTGTTGTCTTCTCACCACCTTGATGCCATCAGGAGCGCTCTGTGATACCTGGGCTCTGGGGCTGTGTGGTCCCTGAGATATTGCCATGGGACTTGCTAGCTCTGCCTATAGCACCATCAAAGCCACAGCTGATAGGCAGGACTGAGAATGTGCCTTTACTTAACTTTTACATCACCAATAACAGAACAAACTGAGGTAAACAGATTATTTTTGTTTTTCAAGAAAGAAACTATTCTGTAGTTTCAGTTGGTGACAATTTCCAAGGACTGAGAAAAAATTGTTTGCATCCCACTGAATGTCCCAAGATTTTCTCAGAAAAACAGAACTTGATTCTTATTCTTTCACAGGCACTACCTGGTTATTTTGTCAAGACCTGTAAAACCATGTGTAGTGATGAAATAAATTTCTACCTTTGCAGGGTTCAGAGAATTTCTACTTCAAATACTACTACTACATAACACTGACCTGCAGCCTGCAAAAAATTCAGCAGCTGCATTGAATAACTTAAAAGTAGCAATTATAGTATTTTGAAGGAAGAGAACAGGAGAAATAAAAAAAGGTACCATGTCGATCTTAGTTAGTGACTACGGTCAGATTAAAGGCAATAAAACTGTTTCACGACCCCTGGTAATCAGACTGAGAAAAAAAGCCCTCACCTGCCCCTAAGTCTGCAGTCTGTCTTGAATCTGGAAATCACAATGGGACACGTACATTGCATTGACTGAATTAATATAACGTGCTAGCAGCAACGGTAAACGCCGTCTACGCTGCGTAACTGTGGTTGGTCTCCAGAGCTTCTGAGAAAGAGAAAACTACTCTACAGAAACGGATCTATACAGTAAAGGCAGAGAAGAGCAAATCCTGTCTAGCCGCTGAAGAAGCCTAGCATTAAACTTGCAACATGGGATATAATGTAAAACATAAGACATACAAAATATATATTTTTCAATCCTGGTTGGTTGCATTAGCACCACCAAAATCCAGGGATTCAGGGTGGCTATCACTACCCATCTACACACAGCACGGCTGTGACAGAACTCCTCCCAGAAGCTGTCTGTCCATCACTGATGTGCTCGTGCATTGCTCTGCAGAGAAAATAGTTGGAGTCCCAGATGCCAAACAGCTCCACTGGAGCAGTGAGAGTGGGCTGGGAAGAGCTCCATGCTGACCCCATGCAATGCTTCCTCCTCTACAGCTCCCTGGACGTGGCAACACCCAGTGCTCTGCTACTCTCACAGGTAGTAAACACAAGGATTCAGGACACAGCAACATAAATTAAGTCCCCTTGCCAGGAGACTTGTGGACAGGACATGTGTGGATGTCTCTTTGTAGCCAGTGTGGCTCAAGCACAGGATTAAAGGTTTCTTCTGAAACGATGTTGATATAATGATTTGCTCATTTTTCAGTCAAGGAGTTAAGAAGATAAATAAATTACAGATATATAAATTAAATGACAGAGGGGTCTAAATGGGCATAACTTCTGAAGAAGGTGTTTTACTATGTCGCTAATGCCCATTTCCCCCCCAATTTTTATTGGCTTTTTTTCTGAAATGATCAATCTTATAAATGACTGTACTCTCTTGCTACTTGTTATTTTCATTCCGTTCAGTTCTGATCGAATCAGGTAGGCACAGATCCATAGTAAACTTCAGTGCAATCTTATGTACCTCCTTCAGCACCAGGTTTGGATCCCAGCGCTACGATCTGAGCTGAGCCATGGAGCCCAACTGCTCTTACGGTGAATATTAGGCTACAGGCTTCTTTCGCCAGTCGGGCTTGTTCAAACAGTCCAGCTGGGTTTAGCACCTGTTATCCATTTTCCTCCAGGAACAGAGCACTGGACTGATTAGACTCTCTTGAAAAGGCAGCATTGTCAAAACACCAGCCATGCCAGTTGCCATCAGAAAGACTGCCTCAGGGGAAAATGTTTTAATGCTACAAATACCCCTAGCCACACATCTAGCCATGTGTTTCCCTACATCAGCTCAACATTTTATTTTATCTGCTTCGGTTTATTTCCACTTCAGGCTGGAGAATTAGGCCTACTTGCTGCTATCCCAGTATGTGTGCTAATGGTGCACCAGACTGCTGACAGTGCACTTACATGTTACTTTTTTCCTTCCTGAGGCTAGCATGCTCAATACTGAACAGTGCATCATAAAAACAGATACGATAACTCCAGCTTTCCATAGATGAATTCCAGCTGGTTATTTTTGTTGGTCTTCTTATGGCTTTAGTATTAAGTTTGGGTTTGCTCCCAGATACAGCTGAAACAGCCAGTTGCTTTCAGCAACAAATTGCTGGCAAAAAGGAGAGAGATCAGTAAAAACACTGCAGCCAAAGATCTCTAGCTGATGCCACCAATGCCATCTGGTGAACCACACTATGAATTTTGACATTCAGTACATCCCAAACAGTGGACAAGCAGCTATGTTAATTCCTATGAAGTAGTTTGTTACAGTTGTCTAAACTTTAGTTCTATTTCTAGATGATTTTTGCCTGTCCAGTTTCCTTTAACTTTGCTGTATATATTCTAATATGGAATACTAAGCAGAAGTATGCGTCATTACAAAAACTTTCAACCCTTCTTGATAAGAATCTAGACACTGATGAAGTGGCTGGAAATGAACTACATGTGTGTGTGTGTGTGTATGAGTTAACTACAATTATGCACCAGCAGCATGATGTCCTGCAAGCTTTATCTGAAGCATAATAATCTGGAACGAGGAAAATTTTTTTAGAGAGAAAAATGCCATTACTGAATGACAGCCTAATTGCTTTCTGAAGTACTTAGGCATTCATTAAAAATCTCTACTCCAAATGTCAGTTGAGCAGAACTCTCTTCAGTCAGTGAAACCTAAAATGAGCTCACTTCCAAATCATCATGTTACGGTTTAATTCAAATACACATTAAAGCCCTGATCCAGCAAAGCATTTAAGCATATGTTGAAGTCAATGGGATTACCCATACATTAAAATTTAAGCATATGTTTAAATACTCTGGTGCACTAGATTACCCTATATTTTGTTCTCTCTTCTGTTGGCCAAAACTTTGCCTTTATTTCTCTGCTTTCATTTCCAATCTCTTCCTATTTCCTCTCACTGGAGATTAGTAGCTTTCAATTAACTCTGTCTGAAATTTCCTCTAGGATAGGTATATGTATTTCAACATATCAAAACCTCCCAACTCTTCTGCAGGCCTCGCTGCTGTGTGTTTGACAACAGTGTTCATAGAGCTGGTCATCAGCATCGTTAGCTGGTTCTTTAGGCTGTGTTGTATTACTGTTGCTGTGCACTCCTGCATCCCTCAGCTCCACGCTGCTCCGGCCACTGCTCTCTCTTTTGGAGGGTAGCTTTTGAGGGCTTTCAGCACTCTTTTGCTGCTGTCAGTTGTTCTGTTGTCTTTTCTGTTCCTTGCCAGTACATTTCTTTTTAATGAAAAAGAAAAGGTTTTAGGTATTTGAGGGTAAGACCCCGTGCAAGAGGTGAGGGTTATTCCCGTGCTTACCAGCTATCCATGGTGAGGCATTTTAATCAATGACCAAACTGCATGAAGACTTTATCAACTTACATAACTGCCCTAGGAATGTCTAGACCTCTGACATTCTATAAATGCCCTACTGCTTCCTTACTGTTCATTTGCTCACCATGTTTTCGAATATTTCCATCTCATTTCCATTTTCTTCACAAGACACACAGACACACAGACTTTTGTTACAGGATATCAAAATGAGGCAAAAGAGCAAAGCATTGAAATGAAGCTTTTAGAAATTCTGGGAAATTTTATTTGATTTATTCTGTGTGTAATTAGAAAAAACAGTATTAATGTTTGCCTTGAAAAACAAATTTTCTTCAGCCAGTGACCCACCTTAATAAAAAATTAAATTTATATGGTGAAGCCAGAAAATATAAAGTTTAATAAGACACATTAAGCCTGCAGTGAAAAGCTGACCTATACAATATTTATGACAAAATGTCCAGTGACTCCAACCCAGGAGAATGGCTTCCACAGTTGCCTTTGGGAGATAACCATGTCAACTTAATACATGGTACTGAGTGATGAAGCAGGACAGGGGCAGTACAGTGTGGAGAACCATGAGGTTACCACCTTGGTGGCTGGGTACATAATGTAGGTCATTTATGGTATCTGACACAGGGAAATTGTCTGCCAGATGGAAACATCAAATACAAAAAAGAAAAAAGCAATGACTCTTTTCAAATTGAGCTACTGGAGTTCATGACCCACATACTTTTTTTGAAAAAGTAGTTATGCTAGATGAATGAGTTGCATTTCACAGTTTTGAGGACAGACAGGCAAGGGAAATAGTATCATAGCTATATTAAAGTTGCTTTCAGTGTACACTGCCTTCAGCACAGGAAATCATCCTGGGAAAGTCCAACATCAATCCTGCAACGAGTTCTTGCTTGATTAAAAAGTTGTTTGTTATAAAGGGTGGGAAAAAAAGGAGGAATTCTGAGTTTGGCTATTCTCACAGCTGACTTTAAGGACTGCAACACAGGTTTCTACATCTGAGCTGATTTTGCAGGCTTCTATCACAGTCAACAGAATTTTTTTTAGCATAGTCAGTGGAGTTTAGGGTATGATTCATGTGACAAAATGTGTCTTCTTTAGGCTGAGACAAACCATGTCCTGTTGGGTAGAAAGTGAGTGTCTCAGACGCAAACACCTATGTTGCAAATACTCACTGACAACACAGTCAGGTGCAGGCCATTCCAATTGACATGGGGAGAATCCAGAAGATTTCAAAAGAGAATACTGTGTAACTGTGTAATAGGTTGTCAAATCCTGGTAGAGAAAAAACAAAGGGACAGAGAAGAAAATATCGTATTCCAACAGTGATTCAAAGACAAAGATTCATCACAGACTAGAGGTATAAGTGAGGATGCGGAGGAAGATTCCTTGGCTAAGAACAGAGCCAGCTCAAAAAGAAAATTAAAAAAAAAAAAAAAGAAAGTTGCAAGAAAGCAGCGTGTCAAATTTTTCTTCTAATCATATTGAACAGACAGCACCATCATTAACAACCGAGGGAGTAGGGGAAAGGTGGAGCAAAGCATTGCTGATAGGAGAAAGAAAAGTGGGGTCCCTCAGGGGTCCATATGGTGATCACTGATATTTTATATCCATATTAATGAAACAGACCTAGGGATTGAGTGCACCCCCAGCAAATTTGCAGTTCACACCAAGATGAGTGGTTGGTTGACACACCTGAAGGAGAAAATGCCAACCAGAGGAGTCTGGACAAGCTGAAGAAGTGGGCCCATGGGAATCTCATGAAGTTTAAAAAGACCAAG
>VZTA01009234.1:0-28112 GCA_013398855.1 Mohoua ochrocephala | reverse complement strand
GCCCAGAAAAGCAATTGTGTCCTGGGCTGCATCCAAAGCAGTGTGGCCAGAAGGGTGAGGGAGAGGATTCTGTCCCTCTAGTCTCCTCTCCTAGGAGGACCCCACCTAGGGTACTGCATTCCCCACTAGACCCCGCCTTGAGTACTGCATTCAGATCTGGGGTTCCCAGCATAGAAAGGACACCAACCTGTTGGAGCGAGTCCAGAGAAGAATCACCAAGATAGAGTGATGGAGCACTTTATGAGGAAAGGCTGAGAGAATTGGGATTGTTCAACCTGGAGAAGAGAAGGCTTCGGGGTCACCTAGTTGAAGCCTTCCAGTACCTGAAGGGATCCTACAAGAAAGATGGAGAGAAACTTTTTACAAGGACATGTAGTGACAGGACCAGGGGGAATGGCTTCAAACTGAGAGTAGGTTTAGATTAGAAAGTAGAAAAAAATCTTTACTGTGAGGGGGGTGAAGCACAGCAACAGGTTGCCCAGAGAAGCTGTGGATGCCCCACCTCCGGAAGTGTTTAAAGTCAGGTTAGATGGAGCTCTGAGTAGCCCAACTAGTGAAAGGTGTCCCGACCCATGGAAGGGAGTTGAAACTAGATGGTCTTTAGGGTCCCTTCCAAGCCAAGACATTCTATGATTCTGTGAAAAAATCCTGGAATATAGGAAGAGAAGAATCCTGAGTCACAGAAGAAGGATTACAGTGTGAAGAGCAGACTCAGCCAGGAAGGTGGCTGGCATGTATACCACAGAATGCAGATTAATTGGAGATAAGAGACAATTTACAAATATTCTCCATCATCCTACTCTGCAACATTGAGTTTACTCTAAACTTTTATTTTGGCTTATCCATGAGTGAAGGCTTACCCTTTTCTGTCACACGCTGCAAATGGAGTGTTTTATGACTGTTCCCTTCAGTATCTTCCATTCCTTTGCAGAGGAAAATATTTTATTAGTTTGGGAGTGCTGTTCCATGCATACATGTTGTCAACGTGCCCATTTGCATAGGATTAAAGGTTACTACTAGACAGACTTTCTAATTTGGAGAAATGGAATGAGCTCCTTTTCTACCGCTACAAAATTAAATTACATTTGAACTTCAGAGAGCTAGGAAGGAGATAGATGTGGTATAATGCCATCTTTATGTAGCAGCATGACTCAGAACACAAGTTTGATTAGCCTCAAAGACTCTCCCAGTCATGTCTGGCAGAACGATGTGTTTCAAAAGTTGTGGATAAGAGGGGTTAAAAAACTGCCAGTTTTTGCCTTGCTTTCAAGGTGTTTCAGCTGGGGAAACAGGATGAAAAAGGAGGAGCTGATTCAGGTCTATCTATCCTCTCCACCTCTCCCCTGGGCAATTTCCTTGCATTAGAGGGATCCCTGGGAGACAGGCTGCAGCAGCCTTCTGTCTGCAATGTGTTGTTATCATGGCCGTGAGCAGTGGGAGGAACAAGAGATAGGACCTACTAAGGTTCCTTGCTGGAGCAGAATACAACATTTGAAACTCTCTGCCTAATGTACTCAAAAGATTTCGCCCACTGTAAAGCAGCGAGTGTGCACTTTGCAAATTAATTCTACTCTGGATTTTTTCATCCATGCAAAAGAAAAAATATCAAATTTGTAATTAGTGAGATGAACACCATTAAATTTTGCCTCAAGTTGTAGTTTTATGGCAGGATTCAGACTAGTAATTTTGCTCTTTCCTCCTGAGTTCAACGTGATCATATAAAAGAATAACTGTCTGGGGGGCAAATATGCCCTTTCAAGGAGCAAAATGAACAGTCATTCATTCCTATTCTATATATCAACCTTCATGGGAAAACAGTGTTGATCTGCTCAGCACAACAGCTGGAGGTTCACCACGTCTAGAAAGAAACACTTTTCGTATTGAACACTTTGAAACCCTTTTTTCCTAACTGTCTTTTTCACATTCGATTCTCAGGTAGAGACAGCTGCTTGCTATGAAACCAAGTTTTTTTCAGTGCTGGAACAAGAAGTGCTAAGTATCTCCAGCTCTATGATAATGGTTTCACAATAGTGAGGAAAGAGCTGTCTGCAGCTTAAGCTTAAGCAACTTCAGCCCAAAGGAACGATTTTGACTAATCTGTTCTAATTGCCATGTTGGTTTGATTTGTTGTGTTGTTTTGGGTTTTCGTGTGTGGTTTGTTTGTTTGTTTGTTTATTTCCATTACAGTTGTTGTTATTATTATTATTATTATTATTATTTATTATTATCTGACTTGATATATCTAGGTTTCAGAAAACAGAATCTTTCTGGCATTTACGAGGTGACCCAAATAGTATTACCAGAAATTACCAGCCACTTTTTACAGGTATACGTAGCTAAATATGAGAAAATCACGACATTTCCTTATGAGTTATTGGAGCGAATAGACTTACACCAGAAAATTTATTTCAAAGAAGTTAAATTAACAAATAAGGACACAGCCATGCTACTTTCATTTTTAAAAAGAGCATAATAGAAAAAGAAATATGTTAGTCCATAGTAGAAAAGTCTTTCACATTCTACATCTTCACTGAGTGCTGTTACTCTTTCCAAGTAAGGACACACCACATAACAGCTATGGTCATAGCAAGTGGAAACGGCTGAAGAGCATGAGGGCTATGTCTGTAATTGGGAAGTAAAATGGGACCAGGATGTCATCTCTGGCATGGAGGCCAACTGGCATGGAACTGTGTCTGTAGTGCCAACCCACTTCTAAAGCAGTATGGCCTCGTGTAAACTCCTTACTGGGAACAGCCCCTAGTCTATGCTAAGTCCTTACCATGCCCAGGGATTTTTTGGATTAACGTCATTTGTATCAGACCCAAAAGGGTCCCAGGGACTGTTGTCACAGTCCAAGTACACAGACTGCCATGGTGTCCAGGAAAGGTCCTGGCACCACTTAACTTCTAGCATAGATGTAGATGAAGGCTCAGTAGCATAAGATAACTTACATATGGTTTTCTCCTTAAAGTAATTATCACACCCCGAAATCTTGCCCTTTGTTAGAGGGTGAGGGAAGCCTGTTTACTGCATTGACAGCCACTGAGAATGTTTGAAATCCTGTGGCCAGGATGGCTTTGCTTGCGCATTATTTTGTGTTCCGTCCTGCTTTTCTCTGCCAATCTAGTCTTCAGGATCCCTGACTTAGCTATATTGTCAACATCATTACTGTCGTAACTTTAAAGCAAGATGTCTCCAGCCCAGAGGCTAGAGAGTAACAATTAAATACATCTTCCTCTGTGGAAATCTCTTTTAATGACACTGAAATGGGTTTTTTTGCAGCCTTGAGATTGCTGGGATAAGCAAAGTGGTTCCCTTGTCAAGCAGAAAATATAATTTCAATTGATGTATAATAAAAGAGTTGAAACCAAGAATGAATATCAGTATTTTAGCATAGATCTGCATATAGTGCAGAACACCTCGGGGCCTCCAAAGAAAATGAAAACAAATTGACTTCTTCGGACTTTCCTAGAGCTGCGTCCTTTTCCCTCAACTATTCAAGTCTTGCACAAGCTAAAAGGCATCTGGGCCAACAATTACGTGTGTGACTGATTTACCTGTAAACTGCTAGCTTAAGTCTTTAGAAAAATTTGGACACAGATAAAAATGTAGACACAGACTTTGGGATCTTATTCTTGAACAGGTTTTCCAGTTTCTTTATTTCTGGTACGATTGTTAGATATGCAGCAGTCCTTGGTTTACTGTCACTCTTTCAAGCTAAGGTTTTACTATATTTCATTGAACTCAGTAAGTAGTAAAATACAAAACTGAATACCAAGATTTAAGCTTTCTTCCTCAAGGAAGAAATTGAGAAATTTTAACCTAAGTTGATAGTGAAGTTTCAAAATCAATCTTTTCGTGACCAGGAGTGTAAATGAATATCATAACTCATGACTAATGTATTACAAGCCTCCATTCAATTTTTGACTGACAACCAGTATATGAGTAGGTAGAGACAGTAGGTAACTTGGAATCAAAGTTAATATTAAAATGTAATTCAGCTATAATCAGAAAAAAAAATCTGTATTGGTCCAAAAATTTTTATTACGCATGTTTGGGAATATGACTTTAGAGTAAGATCTGGAGAAGGTAAGCTGTTTAAAACCAGAATAAAAGGAAAACCTAAGAAATACACAGTGAGATGCAAGTGAAATAGCATGTCTCTGAACTATGAACACAGCAACTTCTAGCTTGGTACTGGAACGGTGAAGTATTTCTAGTCCAGGCTACTTTACCTCTGAAGCACAAAGTACTTGTGAGGAAAATGCTACACTAGGAACTGTTACAGTTATAGATCTAATTATTCACGTCACTTTCATGATCTGCTCACATTCTTGATCAATCAAACTACTTTGTTATCCTGTAAAGAGTATACAGGTCCATTTCTTACCCTTAAACGTTCCACTGTATTTGCATGTGTGTCTAGAATTGTTGTGCTGGACATGCACGATGTTCAAAATGAACATTTGCAGGCAAAAACTCATGCTGAAATATTTTTTTAAAGATAATCATGATTTTTTTGTGATCCAAAGAGTTACTGTCTTCATGTGGGTAATGGCCAAAAAGAATAATTCTCTTCATGTTAGTTGACAGCATAGCAAAAAGAGTGAATGAAAAACTGAAATCTGTAGATTTCATAAGCAGCAACAGAACAAAGATGCATGCTTTAGGATAAAGAATATACACTCTTTATTCTTGATTCTGTGTCTTCAAAGAAAAGATATTTTTATTTCTTAAGTACTATTTGAATTTGCCTCATTCTAGATATCTTGAAGACAGTAGGTAAAACTTCTAAAGAGAAACACTTTAGATTTTAGAATATGACTGATTGTACTTCTGCAAGTCATTCATTGTGCTGAAACCGTGCCTCCAGTACAAGAAAATTTTCTCCTACATAAGTTAGGTAAAATTCACAGATTCACAGAATACTCTGATTTGGAAAGGACCCACAAGGACCACCTGGTCCAACTCTTAAATAAATGACCAAAATGAGGATTGAACCCACAACCTTCGTGTTATTAGCACTCCAAACAGAGCTGAAATTTTTTTAAATGTTGGCTGTATCGACTAAGTAAGTTGATACAAGAGTTGACATTTTCTATGAATGATATGACAGTAGAAATAAAACAATACATTTTAAATTTTTTTTTAGATCCAAGGAGACTAAATTTTAGAGAAGAAAATGTATGAAGAGAAATGAGGTGTGTTTTCTTGCACCACATGCAGTTTTCTGTGACATGCTGTGGATTCCAACTACAGGACATATAGTTTTAGATCCAGTCCCAGCTATCTACAGCATTTATTAGGTCCATATGTAAACATTCTAAAAGAGAACTGACAAGATTCAGGAAAACCTGTCAAGTTATATAAGACTTAAAATAACAAACTACAATTAAGGTTTGGATTGTCCCTGGCAATTGAATTTCTGCCATGGAAGGACTTGGGGGAGGGAAAGAATACAAATATTCACATATGTGAGCTCCACACAAGGACCAGAGAAACAGTAATCTCACCGGATGCTCCATCTGGAAGGTTTTCTCTGACATTCCTGATGCCTAAAAGGAATGAGGAGGGGAAGGGACATGATGCTGATTTCCCTGTACTTGCTTTCTAACAACATACTTGTTGACAAAGTAGACTAGATAAATGAGAGGAACTTTCTTAACTCATTTCCACTGTGGGAAACCTCTGCATATTAAACTAGAAGCCCTTTTATATTCCAGCATATTCATTTTCTTACCAGCTCCATCTTTCTTCCAGAGAATAATTTTCTTGAGCTCTGCTCCTAGGTCTGACTTTCTCTATATGTAAATGCTTGTTGCAGGCTCATAAAGAAGCTGTCCTCCCCAAAACATGGCAAACCACCACTTTATTACCTTGTCAATATGAATATTTACTGTCACAAATGACATCCTTTATAAGCTCTTCAGGACAGATATGACCTTTTCCCCCCCAATTTATAGACAATTAGAGTATTGTGGGTGCATTCTAACTTCAATAAATCTTATAATAATTATTTATCATAGTAAAGAGAATGGGTGGGGCAGCTCATGCATGCAAGTTGGGAAAGATCTGCCAGTAGCTCCCTTTCTTCCGCATGGATTTAGATATTGCCCTGCTCTTTGTTGCCGATGCTGAACAGTATAGCAAGGTGACTTCTCCATGTCATTATATCTGAAACCATTTATAATTTTAAACATAAAATTAGCATTTAGCACTTCAAAATCTATCCACACTTTTGATTCAAATGTTTAGATCTACCATCTCCTCATTTAAATCCCACCTCAGTCATGACAAGAGTAGTGTCTGGCAGAAATTAAAGAAAAGGTAAGCTAAAAGAGAATATTTTCTTCTGAGCTTTATGGTTTAGGTTACCTCACCTTCCAATCCTAGAGGCAACTCTGTATCTATCATCTGCCCCAGCAGTCTGTCTTTTATATGTCATTCTTGAACACACAAAGAAATGTTAAACAAAGAATTTTTCTTTAATATGTTATATTTCAACAGTGTTTGCTGTAATGGGATTTAAGCAGCTTATTTTGTGAAACACATTGCTCAAAGTTGTGAGGTTTTTTTCTGATTGATTTTAATTCACAATCAAGGCACCATGCTCTCAGCAGATATCTGGGGTCAATGCTCTGTTGCTAGGCAGTGGGGATTTAGCAGCTTTTTATCATTCTGGATTACAGGAAACATTGTGGAATAGGCTGAAATTTGAGACCACGGAATCAGTCCCATCATTTCTTCTGCTCCATTGTATAGTTGCCTTGTTGCAACACTATTTGCAAATTTTTGTGTTTTGGAAACATCTTCATACTGTTGTCAGACTGGATGCACAGCTGAGCACTATTATCCCGATGATTACTACTATGAAATGAAAATTTCAGGTGTTTTGGCAATCGTTCAAGTTATGTGCTTTAGAAACAAAATAAAGTTCCTTACTGTTAAGGATGCACAGAGGCAGAAAAAAAGGGTGTACTGGGCATCTTCATCTGCTTTCTCTTGAAATTCCTTTCTCAGCTTCATGGATCAGGGGAGTGCTGCACACTTGGGATGACCAGAGATAGCTGAAGGTCTTAAAGCTGTTTATTTCAGGAACAAGTTATTGAACTCACTTTTTGAACTGCAGAGTTTGTGTCGATCAGACAGGTTTCCCTCTGTATTCAGAAACATGTGAGCATCATTATTTGAAAGTTAATAGTCAATAGCTAATCACCTAGGTGCTGAAAAATTAGCAACCTGTCAGATATCTGTATCTACAGTGCATAATATGTGGTATTCATCTAGCAAAGGTCTAAAAGGCTTACTACACAGGGATGGATAATTCTGCCACCCAATGTAAAATCTCAGTGTTTACTGAACACGTCTCCTCATAGCTATTACCATGGACAAAGATTTTCTTATTTCATGTTCTGAGAATAAAAGCAATATAAGGTGTCTTATTTAATGATGTGACATTCCTGTCCCTGTGGTTTCATGGCAGATCCAAAGCTGCTCCATGAGAGGTATGGGGAGTATATTGAGGAGAGCTTGACCTTACAAGGCAATTTCATCTTGTTCACTGGATGCTGTTGCACGTGCAGGCATGCACTGTGGTGATGTATTGGGAAGATTTTTATTTGAGTTTTTCAGAGCATGTGTATGTGTTGGAAACATGACTGAGAGGCTGGTGTTTACCCTTAAAATTTTCTCATAGCTGTACCATCATGTGTCCCAGGAAATACCTTTCTTTTACATTTGTCTGCTGGAAATGTATAGGTGTGGACAACTCAATGGCAAGAGGCAAGATGAAATTGAACTTGCTCTGTCTCATGAGGCAAGATACTTCATGATTTCTTGATAGGGTTGCACATAAACACACAATATCAACACAGGAGAAAACTCAGAGTCTATAAACTTGCTATCAAGTTAGGGTAACAAGTGGATCATAGAACCATAGAATCATTTAGGTTGGAAAAGACTTTTACTATCACTGAGCTTCCTGTGTGCACAAGCATTTAAGCAGGACAGAGTTGCACTATCAGGATAAAAATGAAACATGAGAGAACAAGAAATTAGCAATTTGAATTGGGAGTATGGTGAGAAAAGTTTTGAAGTATTTATTCAAAATTGAATCATAGAATGATTTGGGTTGGAAGGAACCTTAAAGATTATCTACTTCCAACCCCCTGTCATGGGCAGGGACAACTTCCACCAGACCAGGCTGCTCAAAGCCCCATCCACTTGCTGGTGAAGACCAAGTCAAAAAAGTCTTTAAGTACCTCAGCCTTCTTCATATCCCAGGTAACATGGTCTCCCGTTTCCTTCTGGAGAGAGCTCACATTTTCCCAAGTCTTTCTTTCATTACAGCCATACCTATTGTAGCTTTTCTTGTTGCCCTTGACATCCCTGGTCAGGTTTAATTTTATCAGGGCTTCAGCTTTCCTCACCTGATCCCTGGCTGCTCAGACAACTTCTCTGTATTCCTCCCAGGCTACCTGTCCTTGTTTCCACTCTCTGTAGATATGCATCAACCCAAATCTTACAATGAATCACTGATTTTGAAGTATGGGTATGGATTTTTTTTTAAAGCAGAAATTAAAATTCAAGATAAAGTTGGAAAATACTATCTAAATGTGAGTATAAAACAGATTATTCAGATAAAGCTGATACATATCAATTTGTACTGAAACTAACTTTCTCATGTAAACAAGGCTCTAGATTGAAGTTTCTAAGCACTTGTGTCCCTAGAACAAGGTATGTGCTGTTTACTAATAGCCTTTATATAAGCTAAAATAATAAAGGGCAGATATTTGACTAGAGTTACTGAGAGATATCATAACACATTTGAACAGGGAGAACAAAAAAAACCAGGATGAGTGTTAAACAAACATAATAGATCCTCCAAAACCATCAAGTTTTAGCTTACAAAAGCATCTGCTTTCTATTTTTTTTATTTTTCAAGGTGATTTTTATATATATATATATATATGCATATATGCATATATGCATATATAGATACAGATATAGATATATATATAGAGAGAGAGATATAGAGAGATATATATATAAAACATAGGTTTGCTCTTCTGCTTTTCCCTCTTCTACAGCAGAAAAAGCAGCTGTCATTTATCATAAAATCATGTAATGGTTTGAGTTGGGAAGGGACCTTTTTGATTATTTCATACCAAGACCCAAATCCTTGGGCACAGATACCTTCCTCCAGACCAGGTTGTTCCAAGCCCCATCCAACCTGGCCTTGAACACTCCCATGGATGGAGCACTCACAGCCTTTCTGGAGAACCTGTTCCAGTGCCTCACTATCCTCAGAGTACAGACTTTCTTCCTGAAAACTAGTCTAAATCTACTCCCTTTCAATTTAGCAATCCCATTTATGAGTTATATTTCCTTTTTTTTTCATTGATAAAATTACATCCAGGAGCATTGATAAGCCAATGAACCTTATATTAAATATAGATGGGAAAATCTCATGCGATAATTTTCATAAAAACTCGATAAATAGCATGATTATAATTCTTTATAAATTAATTGATAAAACTATTTCTGTAATTACAGGCAATTGTAATTCAGACAATTGCAGCTTCAGGTAATCTCAAGATCCAGCTCTCCACGTGGACTAACAACCCAGGCCAGCACTGTCCCATCCCTGTCCCCAGAGAGGTGCCTGAACCCTGAGGTTGGGGCTGCCCGCTGGCTGTCCTGCACCTTGGCTGGAGCAGAGGAATGGAATGGGCTACTTGGCCCTACCCTGCCACCCTGGGCAGGCCCTGCAACTGTTAGTCCCCAGGGAGACCCTATCCCACATAGCACTCCGACATGATTACTTCTCATTAGTTCAGCATGTGTCCATCTTTCACCTGATGTTCTTGACGTTATGGTCAAAGTTGGAATTTCCAGGAATGCTCTCTCTTGGAAAGCCCATATCAAGGACCATGAAGCTCAGGTATGGGAGAAAGTACCTGCAGCGCAGCACACAACACAGCGCTGTAGTGGTAGAGAGGGTACCTGAATATATAACTTCTCTCATCGGTCTCTATCTTCACAGAAATCATGAAAGGATAAAATAACAGAAAACTACTATCTACTCAATTTCTTCAGTGCAAATTTTGATAATCTGGTCTGACTTTTGACAGATAGGGAACACCAAGCGCTACTCTATGAATACCCCAGTCAACCTGTCCAAATACTTTTTGGTTCACACAGTGAGAAAATTTTCTCAGTATATATCCTACACATCCCTTACTGGTATTAGGCCAGCTTCCATTGATCCTACTTACAATTAGCTCCTTTGACAAGTGTCACGTTTCTATTGTTGGCAAACATCATCCTGCTTTGCTATAATACATCCAAAATGACAAACAAAGCCCTACAGTCCCATGCCAAAAGTCCATAAAATTGGGCACTTGTAAGTTAAAATGTAATATGTAGGCATTTTACAAAATATCACTTTTCCACATAGGGAATCAGACAGGAAGAAACATAGGAAAGAAACCTGAGTAATTAAAATGGGCATTGCTTTCTGATTCATATTTCTGCTGTAAGACTGAATTTGCTTACCTTGATGGAGATAACATCAGTTCTCATGCTTAAATAAAAGTCTAATGGAGAGAATCATTGTAGCACATACTAAGCTCTTTAACAGACAGTTTCTCCAAGCCTCTGAAGCCCCATTATTGTCCTTGACTTTAAAGCTATTTTCAGATATATAATTCTATTACAGTGAGAGGAAGGGCAAACAGGCAGTGCAAACTACCAGGGGAAAAAGAAAATCTTATCTGTAGAGTCTGCAAATGTTCCCAACATGCTCCCTCTCTATTTCCTTTATTTACTTTAAGTTCTCTGTCTTTCTGGATGAGCATCCTGGTTGGTTTGATATTGCAAATTTAACTATCTTCTTTTTGTCCCTGCCAGCAGAACCATTTTCTTTGTCAAATTTCTTCCTTTTCCATACTCCTTTCATGACTTCATTGTGATGAACATTGCTAGCTAGCCCCATTAGAAAAAAAAATTAAATTTTCAGTGGAGTGGAATATTTTAAGTTTGAAATCCATAAAACCTTGAATTTATCAAGAGAATTTACCAATCTCTTGTTCTTTAAATATGTTCATTTGTGCTTCAGCATAAATTTCCTCTACATTATTACCTTTATTCTTCTGATTTTATATTTATCTCTGTGTTACGAATAAGGTCAGAGTCAGTCCTTTTGGCCGATCTATAAATGTTTTCTAAATTTAAATCAATTTTTGTTTTAAAACTACTGCAGTCTTCCTCGTTAATATAATTCCTCCTGTTTAGATTGTTAGTGATCTGTCTTTAGCTCAGCTAGTGCATGGTTGCACAATGCGGTATCTTCTCTCTCCCTTAATTGGATGATCTATAAAGCTAACCAATAGCATGCAAACTGCAAATATATCAATTTTATGCAGAAGATATCACAATATTAAGTATTAGTGAATAGTATATGTATTAGTTCTACTGTTTCTGCTTGCAAGTAGAGCTGAAATATTTCACTGCTCATTGACTTTAAAGTAGGAAAGTTTCTGCACTCAGATGAAAACACTACAAAATTTGAGTTAATGAAATATTAATAATTTTTCATTTGCTGCTATTAGAGGAACTCTTACAGGTCCGATCTACAAGTGATGTAATCTAAAGGCAATCTTCTCCCAGGCAACTAGCGCTAGAACAAGGAAAAACGACCTCAAGTTGCACCGGGGAGGTTCGGGTTGGATATCAGGGAAAAATTTCTTTCCACTGAAAGAGTGGCTAAGCACTGGAACAGTCTTCCCTGGGAAGTGATGGAGTCACCATCCATGGAGGTGTTCAAAAAATGAGTAGATATGGCACTTTGTCATATAGTTTAGTGAGCATGGTGCTATTCCATTAACAGTTGTACTTGATGATCTTGGACATCTTTTCTAACATTAATGATTCTATGATTCTAAAGCACATTTTTTGACTTGACTGAAACAGTGTTTATTTGTATCAGGAAAAGATTTTGTTCCTATCTTTGGAAATTCCCACACTATGAGAATTGTGAGATTCCTCAAGAGCTTTGGAGCAATTGCTTCTCTTTCTTGACTCTGGTGTTTCTGTTTAATGATGCCCTTGCCCCTCTGTAGTATGTCTGTAGGATATCCTCCACAGCAGTTATCCAGTCTTCCCAGGGAACAGCCATGAATCCTTTCTCCTGCAGTTTTTATGAGTTGTACTTGAATCACAGAATCACAGAACTCTTTAGACTGGAAGAAATGTCTCGAGATCTTGTAGTACAATTTGCCACTGCTCAAGCGGGGCCACCTAAAGCAGGCTACCCGGGGCCATATCGAGTTGTATTTGAATATCCCCATGAATGGAGACTCCATAACCTCTCTCGGCAACCAGTTCCAGCGATTTTTACTGTGAATGTTCTGCACTCTCACGATGACTTTTTTTCTTGTGTTCAGATGGACTTTCATGTTTTCTCATTTGTTGCTATTGCCCTTAGTCCTGCCCCTGTTCACCATTGGCTCACTCTTCATTCCTTGCAATTGGGATCCCCCAATCCCTTCTCCATCCTGAACAGTGTCAGATCTCCCAGCCTCTCCTCTTATGAAGAATGTTCTAGGTCTTAATCATCTTCATGGCTTTTTATCAACTTGTTGATTTTCTTCTCAACAGTTATAACCCATCTGAAAAGATCCCCAAACCTTTCCTACTTGTTTGCTTCTGGGAATCAGAACTTTAACAAACTTTTTTCCTCACTATAGTTGTTTCCTTTTTTTTTTTTTTCTTTTAAGTTTGTAACAAAACCCTTGTAAAAGACAACTGTTTGCAGGAAGGAATATTAACAGTACTACAGGTAATTAACAGTGTCCAGGGATACATGCTACATAACTGCTGCCAGATTTTAATTTTTAAAGTTAAAAACCAAAATTGTACTTCATTTACATGTATGATTATTTACAACCTTCTTCCATCAAATGTCACATTATCAATGGCAAAAAAAAAACTTATTAGATTGACAGCTTTATATACTAGATTACTTTAGGATGTTGCACAGCTAAAGACATTCTTCAGGAAAAAAAAGGAATGAAAGCATTTTAAAAGCCTCAAAGAATGCTTTTTCTTCCCCGAAACTGCCCAGTCTTGTTAAACTCAAGTAATTTAATTAAAACTATTGTTCAAATGTGCTATCTTTCCATGTGCTAGCTTTCAAGGGAGTTGAGAAGAAGGAATGTACCTCTCTTTTTTTTGGATCTCTTTTCTTCAGAATTAACTACTGTACTGGGGATTTGCTGATCAGATAACTGAGCGATGTGTCCAGTTATTGTGAGATAAGCACTGCAGGATTCATTAGGGATGTACTGTATTTCTGCTGGAAAAGCTATTATAGCACGTCTTGAAATACAGTGGCATCCAGGATAAATCAGGCACAACCTGACTTCCATAGATTTTGAGAACCATGTGAGCTGTAAGTTGGTCGTGTCCTACTCAGACTGGCCACTCGAGAACAGCCTGTTCTGCACAGTGGACTGCCCATCACAGGCAGTCAGAAATCTGTAACAATGGGCTGATGCCAAAGTAGAATAATCAGAGAAGAACAGCTGCAGGGCTCTGCTGGCAGTTTGCACAGATCTTCCTTTTTTCTTCATCAGGTTTGGGGTATTAAGAATTGTGCTCAGGCAAGAGCTTAGCATAGGAAATTGCACATTGACATTTAAGTTTACTTGTCAGAAAGGGGTGATCTTGCTCTGTCAAAACAGGAGCATGTGCAATAATCATTAGCAGGAAATATCTACTCTCCAGCTAAGCAGGCTTCCTAATGCATATTCTTCTGGAGGAAGGGTAACCACTGCAAACTCCATTCAGAAATGCCCTGCCTCCTCTGAGGTAACTCATTGTAACTGGAGATGGACGTAGGTATCGGGTAACTGTCTCAGTGATTTCCTGGGGTCTTGGGAAAGACTTCAAGCAGTGAGATTTCACTGCCCTTTTTTAGGAGGGGAAAGGGAAGGAAAATTGGCAGATGCTATGCAGGCCTTCAGGAACTGTGCTTCCTACAGCACTTGGTATAATATCAAATCTAACTCAGAATTAATATATAGAAATACTTATTATTTTATAGCTTTAAAGTTTGTGCCAGTATAAACTGAGTGAAACAACTCTTAACTCTGTTCCCTAGATAATTTCTGGTTTTCTTATCCCTTGATTTTGAATTCCTCTAAAGGTGCAAAATTTGTTTCCAAAACTTTTTCTTCTCCCCATTGTACAATTTTTCAGCTACATGCACTGACCAGCTGCTGTTCAGACTAAGAAAATCTTCATAATTGCAATTGTTCCAAGCTAGTGTTTCTTGTGGAATTCAAAAGAGACATAAATATACACTTGTACATGTATATGATATCCATCATGGCTTCTATATCAGCACCCCCCTCAGTCAGTCACTGCTTTCCTTCCACTGTACCACATGCTTAGAATTTCTTCACAACTCTCTTGCTATGACTCCACTGGAAAGGTTCAGCAGCTGCCATGGCCAGTTCACAGTGCAATGTAGGTTAAAGAACCTATTTAGCACGTACGTTGCTGTATTCAAAATTGTGTGCTTTCAGCATCTGATGCAAAACACCCCAAAGAATTCCCAGGAAAAATTAAGTCCTGGCAGAAACAACTAACTGTCCATCAGAAACTGGCATTTGATATTGTAAAGAGTTTGAGGAAAATTACTTCTCAGACTAGAATTGTCACAATTTTCCTTCTTTTGAAGGTTATCCTGATTATGTTGATTGGGAGTAGACACATGAACTATAATTTGCTTCTTGTCTCACACATATAGTAACATACTTGCAGCAGACAAAAATTCACCTTTGATGAATTATGAAGCATTTAGAGTGAAACTCATCTAATGAGTGAAAATAAATTGAAGGAAAACCAGCTGTAATGGATTTTTGTCTATTTATAACAGCAAAGCAAGATCATACTCAATTCGGAAACCACTTAGGTCTCTTGGAACAGGAGATTGTTTAATTGAGTCAACACTATTTCACTTTCTAAGAATGCCAGTGGAGAATATTCACATCAAAGAAGATCCAAAAACTATTTGTGTGCTTTTCAAATGTCTTTTACAGGGCAATTCACAGAGGACCACCTAGGCCCAGACTCCTTTTTCTCTGACTAAATGAATGACATCACACTTGATTCTGCCTGTACCAACCTTGGAGAACTGGGAATTCAGTTCTTCCAGATGTTTACTGATTTTAAGTCACAAAGAGTAAGAGTTCATGCAAATGTTGCCCAATACACTTAGACAGCCACTTCCAGAGTTACTTTTTGAAAGACTTTTATAAATTACAACTTCATTCTTGGTTGCTGTTACTTTATTGAGCAGTTTTCTTATTGTTCATCTTTTATAGAGAGAGATTGATTACTATACTGTTAGTAACAATTTTTCATAATTTATGTAAGACTGATGAATCTTTTTGTCTAGGTGAAATACACTCTCAATCGCTTTCCAATATGCCACATTTACAAAGTGTTTTAGCATCCTCTCTCTTTTTCAGATTCCCCTGTATTTCCTTATTTTTTTAATAGACTGATGCAATGAAAACTAAGCTCAAAATTCTATCTGAAATCTCACTAGTACAGAATAAGTGGTTCTTATATTCTACTTCCTCCTTGGAAGAGTGCTGTCTTTTTTTTTCCTGACAGAACCATGAGTTGGTAATTCTCTTCCCATACACACTTCAGATCATGTCCTGCAGCACTGCTGCTTGAATAGGTGAATGCACTGTCCATTCTGTTCCCCTACCATAACTGCATTTACCTCAATGAAAATTTTGTCACTATCAGACTCATATTGCCCAGTTCCTCCTCCATCACTGAAAATAGTAGCCTTGGGTCCTGGCAATAGTCGAGCTCTGGATGGATTCCTGGACAATTCTTCTTTGATGTATCCCAAATATGTTAGTGAAATACCAATAACACTTTAAAGAGTAATCTTCCAGCCAGTTGTGTTCCCATTAATGGCAATAACACCTAAACCAAAAATTCTCATCTCGATTAGAAAATATTACAGGAAAATATTGTGTATCAAAAGCTGTGCTAAATCATTAGCTGTGTTAAATCATGTTTCTCCCTGCATGCTAGCTCATTTTCCCTGTCAGGGAAGGAATTTGGATTAGTCTGTTGTGGCAAAACCATGTTAGCTTTTTATACTGCCATGTTATCTTCTAGATGTCTGATTGTAAATATTTTTTTAAAAATATTTCAGTGGACAAAAGTTATGTTGACTGATCTATAATTCTCTGAGTTCTCATTTTCCATTTTAAAGGATAGATTCTACATTTATTCTGCTCATCTGGGACCTTACTGGTCTTCCTTGAATTTTCAAACATAATTGACTATGGCTCAGAAATTGCTTTGCCTAGTTCTCAGATGGATTTTGTCAAGTTTTGCTAAGCTGAACACATTGATCTTATATGAACACATTCATTCTTATATGAATGTTATTTAACTTGTCCTTCTCTCCTTCTGGCTGGAATGCTACCTCTTCATTAAAATTAATTTTTAAAATTCTGCTCACAGTTAACCTTTCTAGTGAAGATCGAAGAAAAGAAACTCATCTTCGGCCTCACCTGTGACATTTGTTTTCCTTTTTCTTCCTGACAATGATGCTCTAAGTCCCTTTTTCATACTCTTCAGACTTATTTCTAAAACTTTGGTTGCTGATTTTGCACTCCCACTTTTTTCTTCTTTAATTGGATCTTTAATTCTTTTTTCTTGAGCTACCCCCAGAGATTGCATTTTTGTGTTCCTAGAGAGAGCAAAAATGTAAAGCACCTATTTCTAGGGCTTTTTAAAGTATTGTTTATAGACTCTTAAATATTTTCTAGTAAAAACAATGAACCCTGGTATAGCAAAATTTTTTCAGAAAGATAGAGTGACCTTTCCTTGACTCTCTAGAAGCAGTCCATCTTCCTCAGGGTTGAAAATCAGTCATCTAAAATGACTGTGTATATATACTCCCAGTTCCTTTGACTATCAGTTCCAGTGACACTTGAATATATATAGCTCTTTCTGTTGTCACTTCCAATACAAGGAAGAATTCCGTTTTGTGTTCACTATCCAAGTGCATTACAGTGCAGTTCAAGCACTTCAAGTATAGGAATGGATTAAACTTGTAGTACTCAGGCTGCACATTTTTTTTCACTGGCAAGGATTTCAGTATTTTCATCTCTGTCTTTGGAACATGTCATAATGAATTCTTGTACTTTACCTTTCAAAAAGCTACTACTTGCTATAAGTTGGTATCAGAGCTTCTGAGTAGCATTCACACACTTCCTTCCTGCCTTCCTGCCTTCCTGCCTTCCTTCCTTCCTTCCTTCCTTGAAATATTAAATAATTTTCCAGAGATATTTCATAAAAGAAAAATTGTTTGTTTTACTTAGGATTAATATTCAGATGCATGTTTCCCTTCACTGGTAAGGTCTGTTCTTTACTCAGCACAGATCTTTGCAGAAAATCATTAATGTCTCATATGGGATTCGACCACCTGTCTGGTAGATTTTTTTTCTCATAGACTCAGCTCTCATATTCTGATTCTGCTTCTAACGAGGGTCTGAGAATATCTGGAGAAGATTATGAACTATCCAAAACCCTTTCCTTCTGCATGGAACCAGCCCACTTGGCAGTAAAAGACTTCAAAGGTGGAAAATGGAGACAACAAATCATACGAATTGAACTCCGAGGAGTGAAAGAAATCTGTTTTACTCAGGTTAGTCTTAAAGAAATCCTTCTGTCAAAGTTCTTTGCCATCAACCTGGATAAAGCAGCAAAAGACCCATTTTGACAGAGGATACTTGCCTCAAAAAATGCTACAAAGGGTGGCTCATTACTGTGTGAATTGCTTTAATACTGGCCAAAATAGATAAAAGAAATAGCTATGCATTACATGCTGATCCTTGGAAACGATCAGCTGAAATTCAGAAATGTAGCAGGAAATTTGACAAAATAGGTAGTATTCTTGAGTGGTAATATTTCCTAAGTATGCTATTGTCTCAGTTTGAGACAAAATTCGGAGGAACGCTCTGGGAGGAACATCTCCTCTATAGAAGGCAGGTTACAGCCACCCCTCCCTCAACAGATTCGGGAAAAAATTCCTCAAAGGAAAGTGAAAGAAGGGGAAAAAACCTATTTATTTAACAAACACATAGGAAAAGAATAAGGCTAAATAATAAAACCGCTCGCTGTGGAGAGAAAACCTGGGTAGATTATAGATTTTTTTCCATGGGTGTGGTCTCTCTCTCTCTCTCCTCTTCGGAGCTGGGTCGGCTCGGGCCCCTCCGGGCCGAGGTGTGAGGCCTCCCAGTGAGGTTCTGATGTTCTGGTGTTCTGAACAGTCCAGAAGAGAAGAAGAAAAAATCCAAAGTCCCAGGGAAAGAAAGGAGTTTAACTCTCCGTCTCTCTCTTCCGAGAAAGAAGCCCAGAGCTAGGGAAAGCAGGAAGGTGCTTACCTCTGCTCTGCAGCAGCAGCAGCAGCTATCTCCCTCCATGTCCTTGAACATAAAAACTGTTTTGAAAAGTTTGTCTGTTTTTTTTTTTTTCTTTCTCTTGCACCCAATTTTAAAGACACAGAAAGGCACAGGAATCCTGTCTGGGCACAGAGCAGCAATAGGGGATACACATCATATGGTCACCCCAAGACAGCTATTTATCTAGTGACTCAAGACATCAAAGAATAAAGATTATGTCAATTCACAGGAAACTGTGCCTAAGAAAAATTCAAATGGAACACAGACCTTCATGACTAACACAGACACCCACCTTCATTTTGAAGATAGAAGTACACACTATGAATGGGGGAAAAGAAGAATTTGAGTGAAATATGGTGGCTCACAATTGGGCTTCATATATTGCAGGGATCTCAATTTCAGAAGAGACTAAGTATGTAAAATGATTTGTTCTCTGAATTGACTCAGATGTTCTTTAGAGAGATTTTTTTTTTATAATTATTAGCAAGAATTTAATTTGTACAGTCTACCTCAATATGTGCATACTGTTATCAACTGAAAATAAGTTACTACAGCTTATAAAACCCAGTATGTTATTTACAGAGTTTGGTTGATGTAGGTACAGTCCAAAGATAATGCCATAGGTCCTCTCTCAAGTACAATATGGCACTAGACTCCAGTGATTTGAATTGGCAACACAAGAAATTACCTGCAACCACTCAGAACCAATCAACATCTCATGCACAGAAATCAGAATTGCAAAAGCATTCCTTCAGGGACACTCATCAGAATCCTTACTTAATTGAGATAATGTAGGACTGATGGATTTTGAAAAGTCATTGCAAACTTTCTTGGAGAGTAAAATTTTATTGTCCATATGGAGGATCAGGAGGGGGTTTCAAGAATTATATGTTTGGGATTCAGAGGGGTTCTTTTGAAATGTATTGTTGAAAAGACTGAGCACAAACTGAAGGGAATAACTTTGGTTAGTAGCAGACTAAAAAGAGCACATCGGTTGCAATTAAATAAGAACAGATCCATCTCATTGTGTTAAGTTTAAGCCTACAGTCACTTTGCATGTATTCTAGTTTAAGTGGTTTGCTTTTTAAAATTTATTCAGTGGTGATTGGTAATTACAAGTCTGGTATGTGCAATGGCAGCTGGAAACTCTTCTCAGGCTTGTTGTGTCTGAAAGGTAGTTTTCTCCAGCTGCATATTAACATATGATCTCTGATTAAATTGTACCAAAAAGGATAAACACTGATCAAAGACATCTGTCGACACTTAAAAGGTCCTATATTTCTAAATTCATTTAACATTCAGTGTAATAACAGTAAAAAAAATGAATTTGTGGGATATTCAACATCTTTTATATAGGTGCTGCATTGTAATTTACTGTTAATTAATGGACATGTTATAGAAAATCCATACTGCAATGATATTCTATATGCAAGAAGCAGCCACGAGACATTTGGCCTTTTGAGCTGGATACTTATTACAGGAGTCGTTGTAATGTAAATAGATTCTTTTGGGGCCATAAAAAAACGGTGTGCATGAATATGAATAACAGATGATTTAACTACCATAACATCCAGAATGCGGCTGAAGAATACAAATACACTGCTTGCTTGACTCATCTGAGTTTTACCTAAGGAACACAAAACCCAGTGGATTCAGGACTGATGTACATGTATCAGGACAGACAATAAGAGGAAATGGAAAAGATCCCAGGAGGATTACGAAAGGGTCTTTAGTCTTTTGACAAATCTTATAGAGTTCATTTTTGAACTGAAATGAAGAATGTTTGGCTTTCAAAGAAAGAAAAATGTCTGCGGTGTTACACACTGCCATGTTCCACTCCAGCACATTGGGCAGGATGGTACGTGTCTGAGGCATTCGGAGCTTCCAAAGAAATAATGTGACTAATCTAATCATTGCAGCAGACTGCATTTTTTTTTTATTTCGTGTTATGCAAGTGTCCACCTGGCTTTGGATAGCTGCTGGGAACTGTTAAGCTTGTTTTTAGGAGAATGAGATAGCATATAAATAAGATTAAGTTACAGGGTAATTGGAGGAGCTGAAATGCTGTAGGGTACTCATTCCTTACGTGGAGCAGCCTGACATGCTGTGCACCCAGTGACAGAACCTGAGGCACAATTTTCAAGTAGGCAGCAGGAATTTATTTTTCTCACATACCAGGATTTGTGTAAAATCATTTAAAGCCTCATGCCGTACTATTTTTCCGTTTCCTTTTTTTACCTTTCATTAAATATATGCTGTTGTTTTACAAGTTCGATGTTTTCAAATGCACATAATTATAATACACCTGGGCAGAGTTTGTGCCTTCCCTTGCTGCCACTGAAAGATCTCTGTCTGCAGATGACTGTCAGAGGCACAGACACAAGTCTAGCAGAGACCTGAACCTGACATCAGAAACTGATTCCCAGTCAATCTAGAATACTTAAGTGGGCTCAGCATTTAGCTCTCTGAAATGGTGCTGGATTATTAAATAACACAAAGGACACAAGTTTTCCAACCTAATGGAGATTTTCTTTCTGTTTAGTTCCTAAAGCATCTTATATATTGTCTCTGTTGTGATTCAGACTAAATCCCGTTTGTCTACTTCTCTCTTCTTTATGGAGCAAATAATACTTTATTAAATTTTCAGCTTTTATTGGTACTTACCAAGCACTCCTGCTTTGTTCACCCAGTACTCAATGAGATATAACTGGTGATGTATTTGCAGATTATAAATATATAAGAATCTGGATACTTATTAGATAGCACAACCTTAATTTAATTCAAAGTTCAAGATCTATCGTGATTTAGTAGTTAGCCGAATTGGAATTCTGTGGTTTATGATATCTATTCAGCCTCTAAACTGACTTACACCCCCTTGCTCCACTGAGATCCGTGCATTGAGTAGAACAATTGTCATTATTCCTGGGGAATAACAAAAAAGCTCCCTGGTCATATATTCAAATATATTAAACAATTGCTTCAAATAACTTTAGCATTTGCATCCAAATAAAAGCCTACAATCAGATGTATTCTGTGGCTCTGAAAGCTGCTATCATAAGGCTCCCAGAGAGATGCTGTGGGTCTCAGCTGGAAGTCATGTTGTCTGACCAAGCGCCTTTCCTGAACCCTTTTCTCCCCAGACTTATTCCACCATTAGAGATTGCGCTCTTAAAGTATTATAAAAGCCACAGGCCAGAGGAGCAGGCTCACACATTCAGAATGATCTACTTAGATAATTATAACAAAAATTGCTTTGACTGGGCTAAAACAGTTTGTCTTTTAAAAGATTATTGATAGGTAAAAGCATTTGAGGAGACTTTTTTGGAAGATAAACATTATAAGGTTACTGTAAGATCTCAGGTTTTGTCACCTAACTGGAACATTCTAAGCAACACTTTTTTACAGGTTTTTTGATTTGGTGTGGTTTTTTTGGTGTTTTTTTTTTTTTTTTTTTTTTTTTTTTTTTTATTTTTTTTATTTGTTTGTTTGGGTTTTTAATAGAAAAATGAAGTTTAACCTGAAGAGAAAAATGCAACAGTTTGGTAACTACAAAATGCTGAGCTCTGCCTAGCTAAACAAAACTTTTTTTTTCTTTCCTTACAGAATCTAAGGAAATGGATAAACTTCAAACTAAAAGCTTGGCCCAAGGAAGGAGAACAAATCTGAGAATGTAGGAGTCATGACTGTTCCTTCAGACATGTGCCTCAATAGAGTCAGGCAGGAGAAAAATAGCTTGGTGTGAGAGCTACTCTGTCACATTTGGGGTTCATGAACACAAATATTAGTGTGCTGTCATGTTCTTCCAGGGCTAGGTCTTACAGCATTTTGGGAAGGATGTTTTTTATGATTTTTATGAGATTGTCTGGATGCTGGGTTTGATACTACAGATACAGGGACTGGGGACAAGCTTGAATTGAGGAATTGTGATAGGGACACTATAAAACGCTGGACTTGCAAAATTATTACAAATCATTATATATAGGCTTTTGGGCTGATGTAGAAACTTGATGTAGTTCTTTTGATTGCTAAAAGCACTTGTACTAGGTCTAAATTTTGCCTGAAGTATTTGCACATGCCATCCTGGGCATATAGTCCAATATTTTTCTTTGATTCTTCCTATCTTTAATAATCAGTTATGCTTCTGGAAAATAAGAATTTATTTTCCTAATGGGTAAAACAGACATACTGCAAACAGGGTGCACTTTTAGGTTTGTCTGTCTTTGTCCAGAACTGCTGAGAGATATTTTTGGGACATACATACCGCTTTCCAGAAACTTTAATTACAGGGTAGTTGGCTGGACAATTAACCTACTGTGAGTTTCCTATACGTGACATTTTCAGCTTATGTGTCTGCTCTACAAACTACTTGCTCCTTTGTTTTCATACGCTGGGCTTGTGCAAAATATTGTTTTACTGGACCTCAAAAGTGTCACCAAGGGGCAGAATTTAAAAACACTGTTACCTCAGAGGAAGCAGCTGTTTGCGTTAGCTATGGTATAGCAGCTAAGAGCTTTGGATGGTCATATGGCTAATTTATGAGTTGTACTGTTTAAAATACATGACTCATAGTGTCTTATGGTGTGCACCCGTAGATATAATGGCTTTGTAACTCATGTGGTGCTTGTAAGGAGAGTTCAGAAGTGTTGCGGTTCAGTCAGCTGCTGACCAGATGTATTATTGTCATTACCTTTGGCATAGTGTTATAACAGATCTAATTTCTTTGTCTTACAAAGATCTTAGCTCTTCAGAGTTTGAGGAACTGCATTGATATTGGCATGGGGGGTCGGTATAAACAGGACGAAGTATCTCCTTTCATTTTGCAAACTCCAGCTTTTACAGTGATTATGTGCAGCTCTATTCCACCCTCTTTTCTTCTGGCTAATTACCAGTCTGACCTCCCCTCTTGTTCTTCTCCACTAAGAGCCAGCATCTTTGTTATTATAATCCAGAATGTCTGTAGCTGGAATAAATAAGAGAGTCATTCATCGATGGCACATAAACGCTAAAAATGCTAAACCAATTGTTTTAAAATTTAAAGGAGTAATGATTCATTGACATGCATTATTAATAAGCATAAATTATTGAGTTGGCTCACTAGTGGAGTTACAGTTTAAAGATGGGCTCATGGTCCCTCGAGGGGCTGTGATCCCATGTAGAAATGTGCTCTGCCAGCTGGCCAAACAGCAATATTGTGTCAGCTGAGAGCAGAGGTACCGGTGCCAGGCTGGAGAGCAAGCAGGAGGCAGCGGACTGTGTGCGCTTGCAAATGCACAGTGTACGTGGGGAGCAAAACGTGAAAAAAAGGTTATACTTACTTTTGAGAAATTGAAAGAAGACAACCTAGTAATAGTAATTCCTTATTAATGGAAATGAAATGAACACAAAGCAATCTTTTCTGTCTGTGCCTCTGTGTCTTTTATTTGTCTTTCCCCTTTCTTCTATGTAAACAGTTTTATGTATTTACTTACCTAACTATCCTCTTTTCCTTGATGCAATTAAGCACTGAGAAATGTACTGTGCTTCTACAGTGTTCTATGCATGAAACTAGTCTAAATTGTGCGCTGCTTATGTAATTTCTCAAAAGAAGATGTCTGGAATTTAAGGATGAAATTCTACCCCAAATGGACTGCTTGTTCTAATTGTGGTGAAGTTGAGACTTTACCAAGAACTATTTCCTTTCGGTAGCAAGAGCTTACGGATTCACAGATTCACAGGATATTCTGAGGGGCAGAGGATCCACGAGGATGATGGAATTCAACTCTTATGTAAATGGCCCATACAGGGCTTGAACCCACAATTTTGGTGTTACTAGCACCATTAGCACCATGCTCTGACCAACTGAACTAAGAGTTGTTGAAAAGGTGTTCATAGATCACGATTCAGGAGATTAATGGGCCTGACCTAAATTTCATATTAAGACATAATCTCTATAGAAGTAATGGAAGTTATGCTTGGCCAAGGACGGGTTGATAATTCAAAATTTCAAGTCATACCTTTCAAATATCACTGGTACAAAGATTATCATACATTTTAGATCAAAATTGCTTACTTATTTTCCACATTAATTTTCAGTCCCTTTATTTTTTTAAAACAAAAAACCTTTTTAGAAAAGAAAATGAGAAATAAATAACCATCAGAAACGCAAAATTATGTAATTGAAGGTGTGGTTTCTTTGATGCACTAAGGATGACTCCCACAAGGTGTGCCATTCTCTAAATGCATGGTATTCTCCAGTCTTTCATTTTGTCCAGTTGTCAGACACAGCATCTAACAGTTGATCCCCAGAACAGGGAAAAGCTGGCCTTTATACACATTTCAGGTTTCAGTAACTCTTCTGGAACCTCTGTTATGGACATGCATAGCTTTACAATGGTTAATGAAAGAAATCCGGTCCCGTGTGCATTATCTCATTATTATTTGCAAATAACTTAAATTCCACTATCTACTGACTAGTCATTATAAGTTCACACTGATGCAACAGAATTTGACCTAAAAAGGTACACCAGGTTTTTTGGAGTAAGAGACAGATGCTTTGGTTTCCTCTTTGACATATTGCCTAAGAAGCTGGAATAGTTTTGATGATGGAAAGATTATTGTGATGATGCATTTTGCTGCATCTCATACACATTAAGGCAGAATATAAGGTGCAATAGACTATATATTTTTCCTCCATATCGCTTAGCTATGCATCCAGTTGTATTGAAAGCAGCAAATATTGATTATAGGTTAAAGGCAATTAAAATAATGGACCTGTAGCTGGCAGAAACTGCCAAAGGATTCTTGGCACTGACAGCATTTACCACATAAGCAATGACTGTCAAATTTAATGAGCAACTATATTTTCCAGGAATAAGCATTTAATACTCACTCAATTCTATTTTAAAGAACACCATTTTTATTAAATTTGTGAGCAGACAAATTTTTAAAGGGGGAAAAAAATAGTATAACAAGGGCTCTAAGTACACCTGAAAGTGATTTGATGTAAAGGAATCACACAGCTACCAGATTACAACGTAGCGTAAGAGAAGAGGGACTGTCTTAGGCTACCTGTAATGGAAAGTCCTTGCTTTCTGCAGAAGTCCAGGATAGCAGCATACCCAGCCAAGGCAGCTTTTTCATTTTTGTTGTGTGTGTACTTAAGCTAACCCTATCAAGCATGAGCCAAGGCTTTCAGCTGAGCTTGCTGTCAGCACAGCTAATTGCACAGGTAAAAGTGGCTTTGTCACAAGCCTTTGGGTGGCACATAACTGAACTGCCTTGGCATCAGTTGGAAAGAAAGTTTCTCTTCCAAGAACTGCAATTTTTTCCTGCTTTTCCTCTGATGCAACCCTTTGCCAGAGCCACGCATTACTCAGCCTGCATCCCCAGGTGCCAAAGAGACCACACTGCCTGTGCTAGCTAAAATGTGAAAGCAAGTCTAGGGTAATTTCTTAGTCTTTCTCCACCTCCACTCAAGGTATGTGGGGTAGGGAAATTTATTCTGCCCTAAATGTCACTTTTTCATCCTGAGTTGCTGCCTGGCTGCCAGTCAGGAGAGAGAAGGAAAGGAACAAGCTGTACATCATTGCACCTCCTGAACATCATTGCACGCTCGCAAGACACAATGGGTCGCTACCAGGTCTTCAAAGAACGGACGTCCTTAAATGATGACTTGCTGCTACAGCTCTAGAGCAAGTTCAAAGAGAGCTAAGCAGATAATTCACATAGTCTTTTATTTGTTCCACTGAAGATATCAAAGTTTTAGGGAAAGAAGAAAGAACAGCAGTTTGTAGAAAGCACTTCACTGGCACAGAGGGAGAAATAAAATAGGGGGAATGTCTATGAAAAAGGCACTGATTTTAAGGTATATTTAAATATATATTGTCTTATATTATTATAATTATCTTATTATAATATATTATCTCATAATTAATTATCTTTCTACTGTGGAAGAGGAGCTAGGGTCTTGTCTATTTTCCCTGTATATGGTAGTATAGAACAGTATCGTTTTCAGCAATTTTTGGAGTCCTTTTGAATAGAGACCCAAGGTTTTACTGTTTCCATTCAAGCACCCCAGAGGATTCTTTTTTATGAAGTTTCACAAGTATGCCATCTTTTTACAGATACATCTTTTACATCTTTATACATCTTTTTGCATCTTGTCTTGCAAGACCAGTAACTCACATCTGGATTCTTCTTCAAGACTGAAATCTGCAGCGTTTCCTTACCACCTTAGGAACCTGAATACACATAAATCTATGGAACCTGGTGAGATACATCCCAGAATCCGGAGGGAATTGTCTGATGTAGTTGCCAAGCCATTCTCCATGATATTTGAAAAGCCATAGCAATCAGGTGGAGTCCATGGAGATTGGAAAAAGGAAAAAAATATTGCACCCATTTCTAAAGAGAGTAGAAAGGAGGACCGTTGAAACTATCAATGTGTTGGCTGCATCTCTGTGCCTGGGAAGATAATGGGTCAGATCCTCCTAGAAGCTGTGCTGATGCACATGTGTTAGTGTAGAAAACACATAACCACTGGGTGACTATATGCCGGTGCTTTTATTGAAGAGCTCTGGGAGTCGGGGTACAGACAAACCCAAATCTGACTCCGACATGGATTCGAGATGGATACATTTTTATACTCTTCCTTTACATAACTGTTATATAATTACTTGTTAATCATTGAATTGATATTGTTTTATTGTTATATATTGTTTTCACCCAAGCATGAGTCTTCAGTCCCTTTCCCATATATTGATTTCATCTACTATTTAGGTGGGTACACACAGGTGGGTGCGCGTGATTCTACTAAGACAATGCATAATTATTCCCACTCTTAGACCCACGTAGGTACATGCAATCACTACCATTCCCGAGGCCAAGTACACATAAGTAGGTACATAGGATTCTACTAAGATAATGTATAATTACTCCCGTTCCCAAGGCCTACTTTAGCTACCACGATTTTAGAAATATTTTAACCCTATGCTATCACATGGAGGACAAGGAGATGATTTAGGACATCCAGCATGGTTCCACCAGGGGAAAATCTTGCCTGACCAAACCAATGGCCTTTTATGATGGAGTGACTACATCAGTGGACAAGAGAATGGCTACAGGTGTCATCTATCTGGGCTTCTGTAAGGCCTTCGACATGGTCCCTCAAAAAATTTTACCCTCTAAATTGGAAAGAGATGGATTTGATGGATGGGCTGTTTGGTGGATAAGGAATTGGTGGGATGGTCACATGCAGAGGGTAGTGGTCAATGACTCAGGGTTCCAATGGACATCAGTGACAAGTCATGTCCCTCAGGGGCTCATATTGGAACAAGTGCTATTTAATATCTTTATTGATTACATAGATGAAGGGATTAAGTGCACCCTCAGTAAATTTGCACGACGCCAAGCTGAGTGATGCAGTTGAGACACCTGCAGAATGGAATGCCATCCAGAAGGACTTGAACAAGCTCGAGAAGTGGCCCCTGGGAACCTTGAGACGTTCAACAAAGCCAAGTGTCGGATGCTGCACCTGGGTAGGGGCAATCCCAAATATGAGAGCAGGTCTGAGGAGATGACATTAAGGTGGCTGGTGGATGAAAGGATGGACACGAGCTGGCAAGG
>VZTA01009233.1:206856-224432 GCA_013398855.1 Mohoua ochrocephala | reverse complement strand
AAAACTAATATTTAAATATCACAGGGAAGAATTGAGTAGTCCATTAGAGGAATGGGAAAGGAATTACATCATAGACAAAGAGAAGGAAATAGATATGAATTCTAGCAGTATAAACCAATGTAAAACAAAAGGCTTTTGAGCTTTGTTTAAGCGATGCTAACAACACTACAGATTATTTATATGGATTTTCTAACTCTGTTGTTGTTACAGAGATTAAATGACACTCAGATAATAATGTAGTTTTGGGGTAATTTACATAAAGAAAAAGGCTCCTAAAATTTCAGTTTTCTGCGTATCCTTCTTAATGGGAACAAGTTCCAAAACAATTTCAATTTTAGAAGCAATTTGTGAAGCTGTCCAGTGATCATTGCTCCTGCTCTAAATTCCCAGGCAAAAATTAGCCAGTTTCTTTTATTTTCACTCATGCACACAAAAATTCTTGCTTGCAACATCAAATCAACCTCTTCTGCCTTATCTGGTTTATAGTGCAGGATAAAACAATTTAAATTAAGTGATTCATGATTTTAATTAACAAACGAGAAATTTTGATGTGAATATCAGTTTTTAACTTGCATTACACATCTTTATAATTTGATTTGAAGAAACTTTAGCATTGTTTGTTGGAAACTTTGTAATACAAATTTCACCTAAATATAGTCTTAATGCTAAATGTGGTTTGTTTTTTTCCCAGCTATGTGCCCACACATATTGTGTATACGGATCTTGATTGGAATTCACGTATTCATGTTCTAATTTTTCTTTTTTTTACTCTGTTGATATCTAACACCAAAGAAATCATTAATTAGAACCTCTAAGTAAAATGCAGAGAGGAAATGTATAAATCTAAGTCTTAAAGTGCTTTTTAAAAAAACCAAACCCTCTCATAGGCGATTACTAAATACATGTATTTTGAAAGCAATGCTTTTTTCCTCAAGAGCCTGGTTCAGTTCTGCCCTTTACATTTGTTGCCTGTGAACAAAGCCAAGAGCACCTGCAGAATTCATCAGAAGGGGAAGTGACATTGCATGGGTTCGAGTGACTCGAAAACATAAGGAAATAGCCAGACCTGGTGTTGGCCCTTCAGCAAAGGGAAGACTCCGGCAGCTCTGGTTTCTTCTGCAGACCGAGCGTGGTCCTGCTGGCAGCTGGGTATGGTGCACACAGCGAGCACGCCCCTTCCTGGCTCCATGCTGGAGGTAAGGCACCATCAGCTCCAGCACGAGGGCCTTGCTCTGCCTGGGAACCACAGGGTGCTGTTCAAAGCCCAGCAGGTCTCCAGGACGAAATGCCTGCTGGGCCCTTCCCCACCGACATGGGTTGCTCTGGTATCTTCCACTGAGACAGGCTTCCCCTTGGTGCAATCCAGCAGTTACTGTGGGATTTGCACGAGGAACCTGGAGTGCCATTTAAAGGCTGCCACTTTCGCCCACACCTTGAAGTACCCGCTTTTGTGCACTCCTTGTAAGCACCGTGTGAAAGCAGAGCCTTTCAATTTGCAGCTTTTTAACCTCTTAGAAAAGCAAGGATCTGCTCCCTCTCTCTCCCCCAGCTGCTATCAGAATAAAAGGCCCCACAGAATTAGTAAATCAAAGGTTTCACTCTGAATGCATCACAGCTGTGGAAAATATATACCTCAGCTTTCTGGGCTGATGCCTTCCAGCTCTATCCAAAGTAATTGCCCCTGTAACTACCAATCAAGACTGCTTCCCAACACCGACTTCAGCAGGAAACATCCCAAAAAACTGAAGCCTGAGGTTAGATGACATAGAAATGTGAGTTGGTGAATATCTGAATGTTCTCAGTGTGTCCTCAAGGAGCCAGGTGGACGCAGCGTGCAGGAGTCAGTAGTACAGCACAGGTTGGGCAGGGAATGACAAGGCCTCCTGCCCTCTTCTTTCAGCTTCCTTAAATGCGCTAGGATGTCCCTGCCTGTCAAAGATTTCTCCTCCTGCTGTAGCTAGAATGGTTATGAGATTGCCTCCTGATTGTTCTCCACTCCACCATGTCCCGGGCAGTTTCAGCTGAGAGGGCAGAGGTGCAGCCGTGGGCAGCAGCGAGGCAGGATGCAGTGCTCCCATGGAGGGAAGGGCGCCGTGCCAATGCACGGGGCTCAGCTGAGCGTGCTGGGAGCACAGCAAAAGCCCGCAGGCAGCTACAGCAAAGGGCTGCTCTGGACCCTGGGGATGTGAAAAACTACTTGGTACAGACACCATTTTAAAATAAAAGTGGGTTTCGGCGCTCTGCTGCTTCTGGAAGAGGTACCTGTCTTCTTAATGAGCCTGTTCCCGTATCAGAAATTTGTTTCTTTTAAAACTCACATTTAGTGCAGGGGGAATATTTCTGTCAGTGCTTTGGTTGCACTTGGTTGAAGACACCATCTGCTGCGACACTTGGCCAGCTTGGCATTTAAAACGTCATTTAGACCAGAAAGCGACTGAACCTGAATACTGAGGCAGATGTCATGAGCAAAGGTGAACTTCCGTAACTGAATGAGGCTGCTGATAAAAAGACTGAATTGCAGAAGCTTTTGCAGAAAGCCCTGTGGAAGAGCACTGATTCTTCTGCATATGCTTTATTTCCTGTATGTGCCTTGCGCAATCTACCTTGGAGGAGCAATGCTACAAGAGATGTCAGTGAAATTCTGCATTTAAAATACAGCATTTGTGGGTCCTGCTGGTTAAAGCAGGATGAGCAGGTTTCTGTCCTCTCCAGAAATGGAATTGATGATATTTTCTAACCCAAGCTACTGAGTCCTAGACTTGCTTCAGCCCAGCAGGGCAGGGGGACACGCTCATTTTTCTCTCTGTGTAGCATTGCTGCACGCAAAGTTGTTCAAAACTGTTTGCTTCCCCAAAGTTTCTGCTCCAGATGACAGTAAAAGGACAAACAGGCTGAGATCTCTTCTTTCAGCACAGGTGGTGTAGGAAGAGTTACTGCCTGTCCCTTAAGTACAGAATCTCATTCCCAAATGTACCTCCTGATGCAATCCAAAAATCCACGGGACAAGGAAGAGGAATGAAATTGGTAGAAAACACATTAAAGAGAAACAGAGGCTAAAAAAATTTAGAGTTAATTGCTCTACCCGTGTTTGAGCCCACAGGGCTTGTATAGATTAGTGTTAGTGATGAAGCTCTCCAGGGGCGCTGGGGCAAACTTTGTTCTTAAGGTCAAATAATCTATCAAGATAAAAATGTTAAACAAGTCCTTTCCACTTAGGCTGCTCAGTATGGCTCAAATTGCTTTTCAGCTGTACCCAGTGCTTTTGTTAACTTAAAGTAAATGAAACATCCTTTTCTAATTAGATAGGTTAGGAGATGTTGGTGCTACTTCCTACTAATTTTCACTGGAACTAATTTAAAGAAATTAAAGTTTTAAACCCCACTTTTAAACAATTAATTAATCAATCCAGAATTTGAATTAATAAGGAAGGAAGCAACTGGGGGTTAAGTGACCCAGTCAGGTGGGCATGCAAAGGAAATCAGCCAGCATAGAGTAAGTGGTGCAGCCACTTGGGGAGCAAAGGTTTTTTCTTCTTGACAGGCACTTGCAAGCGTGTGATACACCCAACCCCCTTCTCAGTCATCTTTAAGGATTTCTGTAAGTCAGTGCACTGGGTGTGGCTGTCAAGGTGCTGGCAGCAGGGTCTGCAGGAGCCTCTGTGGGGAGAGGCCAGGGCTGCCCTGTGGTGGATGCAGCCAACACACCACAGGGCATGGCTCAGTCCAGCTGCCAAACAGGGGCACCTCTGGGAAAGAGGATTTGAGATGGGGCAAAAAATATCGCACAGGCAGAGGATGAGGGGGAAAGAAGTGGGCAGCAGCCATGTGAACACCAAGCTGAAAGCAGAAGGAGGGTGAGGAGGTGCTGCAGGTGCCAGAGCTGAGATTCCTGGCAGCACCGGGAGGAATCCACACCAGCAAGCAGGCATTTCCCAATAGGAACCTCAGCCTGTGGAAAACCCGTACTGGGTTTATCCGAAAAGGACTGCAGCCCATGAAGAGGACCCAGGCTGAAGCAGGGGGCAGGAACAGCAGAGCCCACAACAGCTGTTACAGACCGACCACCATTCCCTGAGGAGGAGGTAGAGGAGTCAGGAGGGAAGCTGTGAAGTTGAACCTGGGAAGAAGTGGGGAGGGAAGGTGGTGTTTTACAGTTTTTGACTTTGTTTCTCACTATGCAATTTTAATTGGCAATAAATTAAAATCTCTTTTGCTCATGATGGTAAGTGGCAAGCACTCTTCCCATCTTTCTCAACCCGTGAACTTTCTCTTTACTCCCCCAATCAGCTGAGATGCTTGGGTGAATGAGGGGCTGGGTGGGCACACCCCGCACCAGTTATCCACAGAGTAGGTCAGCAGGTACAGGAAGCCTTGTGGAGAGGGCAGCTTTGCTAAAGCACATAAGCAGACTGGAATAAAAGTCAACAATTAGCAAGATACCGAAAAAAGCCACAGCCCCAACCAACTCTCCTTCTGAAGTGCACTTGCCAGCTTCACATTTTCGAGACTAGGTTCTGGTACATTTTACTTCTCTACCTCCTAAAAAGGTGTGCAATCTCAAACTTCCAAAGACCTTTAAAAATCTTGTCACAAGAGAGCAAATAGCCCCTCTCAAACCCTTATGAGAACATCTTGTCACGAACCTCCACAGCAAAAGAGATTTTTGTGACAGAGGGCCCTCTTGTTATGGTTGTATTCCCTTATGGGTGAGATGTCATTTGATTAATGTAGACTTACAAGTTTTATATTATGTATCATCCCATGTTGGAATACAGCAATGCTTTTTGCATACTCATGCATATACTTAGGAACATTTTATGAATAAAAACTATAATCCTGACTGGTCATACTATTCTAACTGGTCATACTATTCTAACTGGTCTTATGAAAATTTAGAGATGGCTTCCTAAAATAGTACATGAAGAGTGCATTATCTGCCATGCAGAGACTGTAAAAGGATAATGTTAGAGATGAGAAATCTGTATTTCAAATGTGTATCTGGATTCTGCTGAATGACACAAACATGAGGAGTAACTATCACAGGAATAGTTATCATGCTAAAAAGAGTTTGAGCGCTGCTCATGTGAAGGCAGGACACTGACAATATGAGAAAAAGCACAGTATCTCGATGAGATTAAGACTTGTTATGTATTGTGTCCTCTTCCCAACATTTTCTCACTTGTTTCCCTGCCCCCAATTCAATAAACTAAACTACAGCTGCTATAGGAGGCTTTTATTCTGAACAAAGCCAGTGAAAATACAGTTTACACTGAAAGCCCAGGCTGAGACAAGTCATGTTGTTGCTGTTGTTACTTGCTGGCTGTTTTAGGTGGGATCCACTCGTGTATCTTCTTGCGAGTAGTAGAGTAAGGCACGTACTGCTCAGGAGTGCCACTCACATTGAATTTATGGTTCTCCCAGATGAATTTACGAGCGACTGGTGGATGAGTAGTTGGAGGGTCATCCGTCATTGAGTGCAGCCAGCGATGCCTTAAGAGGAAAAAGACGTATTGTTATTAAGGAACATTACAGACAAGCCCATCTCCTGACTCCCAAGGGTCCTCCTCTGAAGAGACACTAAGCATTTATTCTCAGAAGGGAGAAAAATAATTTTAATCCAGTGTGACTGAGACTACAGGATATTGATTTTAGTTTCACAAGCCTAACTGATAAGTAACAGTTCTGCCTCCAAGCAGTTGAAAGCACACCTAAGTTCAAATTTCCTGTTCCTTTGTAGGCTCAGTATTTGGGCAGAGTATGTTGTCACTTGTTTGTACAGCCTTCACCAGGCAGCCAGGTCAAGGCAGGCACTACAAATGACAAAACCACGAGGTTTGGTTTTGTTGTCTGGGCTTTTTGTTTGTTAGGTTATGAAGATTTGTTTTGTTTTTAATTACCAGAAGACTACACTGCACAACAATTTCAGTACCATTTTCAAACTATACACGAGGCTACCACTTGGGACACGGATTAATGATGTAAGTACACCTAAAACAAGCATATAAATATTTACTGACTGCACAACACAATGATTAATACCAATCAGTAATAGGGTAATTACCAAGTGATTACAGTGATTAGCCTTTACCTATGAACTAAATGTCAATCTTTCTCTGTGCGAGCAACATTAATGATCGAGCAAAGCATTTTCCCTAACAACTTCCTGAACCACTGCAGCAGGGACTAACTGAATTGATTCCATCCCATTCCTATTTCAGTGCCTGAAGCAACTTTGAAATCTGAATTACATTTTAATTATCTGTCAGTTTACATGTACTTCCTACTGTGTGTAGTTACAACAAAAGTCAGGTTGTGATATTTTTTGCAAGCTTATGTATTTTTTTTACTGAGTAGAGAATTAAGGAGACTTCTGCTAATCAGCTTTTGCAAAGACCTGACCTAAAAATATGAAGTCCTCTTTTCTAGTTCTATTAGAAAACCTAAAAATTGCATCTTCAGCCCTTAGCAACAAATCCAGCAGACTTCATTTATACAGCAAAACAAAACCATGATAAAAGTGGTGAGGAATAGACTGGCAGGTATATTCTAAACCTGAAGAGCTCTACAGAAGGCTGGTAATCTTTTCAAACTGCTTCTTGACATGTATTTAAAAAAAAAAAAAAAAAAGAAAAAAAAAATCTCAACTTTGGCTATAACTTTAGTTAAAAAATGTCAATTTAAAAAAAGTGTCAGCCTAAAGTTCTTTTTCTCAAAGTAAAAACCAAACAAAACCCCCAAACTAAAGCCACACATTGTAGGACTAAGGGCTGCCAGGAAACTGGCTTGAATACAAAACCAGATGGAACCATAAGATCATTTAAAACTAAGAAGAAAAAACTGTGTTTAGAGGCAAAGAACAGCTTCCTGTGGGAAAAATGATCCACTTTGGAGTTTGGAAGTTATACACATGTTCAGATGAAATGACCAATGCAACGTGAATGCAAAGGCGATCCCGCTCTTCCTCTCTCCGCTCCCCTTTGTAAATCCGGTCTCATTCAAAGTGTACATTTCCCACTGCTTTTATATCAAAAAAAGGTAAGTGGCTCATGATTTCTGTCTGGGAAAAGGTGGCCCCATAGCACTACTAATCACAATGTGGTCTGAGGATACAGGATCGGGTCTTGCTCCATTTTAAACCTGGTGTTTTAAGCCAGCCTCTGAAATGCCCTGGCCACATCACACAAAGCCCTTACCTTGGGCGAACTCTCTTGCGCGATTCACACCTGTCAGAAGAATTCTGTGCACAACTGTGCTTCACATCACCTCAGGTGTCACGTGTCCTATGCCAGCCTGCATCAAGGTTGGCAGAAATGCTGCAAAAATGCTAACTTGACAGAGGGGGGATCCTATGCTCACACCCAACAGGCTCTCCATTTCTAACACAGAGCGTTTCTGAGAGAAAGGGCATGAGAGAAAGGGCAAAAGAACAGTCCATTCTGTTAATACTGAGTCTAGGACTGCATTTCAAAATGCTTTGGAGTATCACTCCAGAGGAGCCTCAGCTTTTCAAAACTGCTTACTGTAACATATTATGCTGGTTTTGGCCAGGGCAGAGTTAATTTTCTTTTTAAAAATAAAAATTAAGGCTCTTATAGCAATGCGCAAGGGATATTAATAAAGTGACTTTATGTGACTGTGCTGCTTTGGGCTGGGGGAGAGTTAATTTTCCTCAGTATGGGGCTGTGTTTTGGATTTGTGCTGAACAGAGGGTTGATAATACAGAGAGGTTTTTGCTGTTGCTGAGCAGGGCTTACACAAACCCAAGGCCTCTTCTGATTTTTGTACTGCCATGCTGTCCAGGAGACTATGGGAAGTTGGGAGGAGACAGCCAGGACAGGTGAGCCCAACAGACCAAAGGAATATTCTATACCACATGGCATCATGCTCAGTATATAAAGCAGGGGGAAGGAGGAGGAAGAAGGGGATGTTTGGAGTGGTGGCAATTGTCTTCCCAAGCCACCATTACACGTGATGGGGCCCTGCTCCCCTGGAGATGGCTGAACACCTGCCTGCCCACGGGAAGCAGTGACTGAATTCTTGTTTTGCTTTGCCTGTGTGCAGCTTCTGCTTTCCCTATTAAACTGCCCTTAACTCAGGAGTTTTTCAGCTTTTACTCTTCCAATTCTCTCCCTAGTCCCACTGGAAGGGGAGTGAACAAGTGGCTGCCTGGGGTTAAACCACGACACAGGCAACTTACAGCACACACACATTCACCTAGTGATGCTTCTGGTAGCAGTGGATAGGAATCCTGCACACAAATCCCTATTTACACACCTGTCATCATACCTCACCATCCTCACGCTCCTCAAGAGTCACGCACACCACCAGGATGAACAAAAACTTGTCAGACAGAAATCAAGTTACAGAGTCCCTGAAAGACAGGCTGGAGCAAGCACAGCACTAGAACTGTATTAATGCCCAGCTAAAACCAACTTTATCCCAAGCTTGCATGATGTCTGGCACCTCTGTCATTGCAAGTGTACTTGTCACACATTCACTCCTTGAAACATCGGAGAAGTTTCACAGTATCATTTAACAGAGTAGCTCTACCTGTCATTTAAACTATTGTTTTGCAGCTTTTTAAGACTAAATCTGTAAAATCTTTTAAAATACAGCATTTTTGAGAAATTTATCTCTTTGGGTTTAAGATTTTCTGGATTTCTATAACATCAACCTGAAACCAGGCTCAAATTTAAATAGATCAGCAAAACCAACCCTTGAATCGCATTTTCTCACTGGAAAGTAGAAACAGAATTGCTCACTGACAAGACACGTCAGTACAGTCACAGGTATTGAAATACATGAAGAGATTTCAAAAGTTTGTTTAGAAATCAATCCACTATGAATTATATTTAGGAGTTTCGGGGCTTAACCTGGTCACAAAAGATTCCCCTTAGAAGCACAACATGTGACTTATAAAAAGCATTTTGGTTTGCAGAGTCTGTTCTCTCAAACAAAAGCTCCCACTTTCCACTTAAAATCTTGAAAACTTTATTTTGGGAAGACTTTCCCCTTGACACCTGCCTCAAAGAATCGTTTGAAGCTCTGATAGCTCAGACTCTACCCCCAGATGCTCAAGAAAAGCTTTTCATGCACTAGGTTGAACAGCATGAATAAAGAGATGTGACATCCTGCAGATGGCCAGATTTCTATACAAACTCTGCCTATAAATCCATGTGTGGAAAAACAGGATTCGAAAGCAATTAATGACTGAAAACCTACAAAGAAGCAGACAACTTGCACAGAGCACAGAAAAATCAGGAGGATGCAAGCAGCTCTGAAGAGGCTGAGGCAGCTTCCTGAATCAGAGAGCAGTCATTAGGAAGCAGACTGAGGCCAGCAAAGCCTTTGCACTTTTTCTTGAGTAAATGGATAAAAGACACCTCAAAATATCTTCAAAAGCTCTCAAGACTATGAAGAATTTTTCCCCAAGTTTTAACAAATATTTAAAAGCAAGTAGATTTCAAACTGAAGCTACAAGGGACCGGAGCCAATTATATGATGTACAAGCTGTCAAACAAGAACTGATGCTACACAAACTCAGCAGCCACGACCATATGTGCATCTGCAAGGTTCAGGCACAGCCTGCGTCAGCTCGGGGTGTTTGCCAACTTGTTAACATCCACTTTTTGCCACAAGTTAACCATGCAGTGAGACAAGAGAAGTGAAGCTGTGGGTTCACGTCATAGGGCAGAGAAGGAAAAGGGGACAACAAACATGTTTATTTGTTTACACATGGGAGATAACTCATTTCTCATGCAAGCTACTACACCGTAGCAATGAGATGGCATCCAATTTACCCGAAAACACCAAATTAGCATTTAATCAAGTTATGAAACTCCACAAATTTATTGTGAAGCTACTAAAAGGATGGAAACTTTCCCACTCCCCTTCCTTTTCTGTTCAATCTTTTTGTTTTGTTTTTCTTGAAGGCAGACTTGAAAACCAGCAGTTTTTACAGGAGAATTGCACATTTCCTTACATTTTCTAGTGTGTTGGTACTTTAAGTCTGAGGTGCTACACTCCCCTCTGTCAGATCGACTAAAGAGGATGCAGACTATTAAACTGAAGGTAAATTTGCAATCCTTCACTATATGAAATAAGCACTCCTGGAGCTCCTTCCAAAGATGTCTGATTTGCACCATAAGGAAATAAACCTCAAGGTACAGGACAGACACTACAAATACACAGGACAGTGCTGGCAAAATGACGTGTCCCTACAAAAGGAAAAACTATTCTCAAATTACAGTTCTTCTTTCCCCACAGGATGATACCGAAAGAGCAACTTATTTTTAATTAGTGTGTACACTTACACCAGTTGTCAATTTGTTTTTCCAAAGTATTTGGCCAAAATGCAAACCAAAGTACACTGAACCAGAAATTCACTAAACAAATAGCTTAAACACACAGGCCAAGGATTAGAGTGATGCTGCAATGGAGACACCCACGAGAGCACTAAACAGAGTCCACACAGGCATTGCTATAAACGGATTTAACTTCTATTGTTTACGTGTTCACAGAGCACACCCGATCAGCGTGTTCAAAAATGGAAGCACTGAGTTCCTGCAAACAACGTACTCTGACTAGCAAGAGACAAAACAAGTATTTGGTTTCCTCCCACTGTCTAAAAGTGAAAAAGATGACTTTGTGTAGGGAAAAAATTGTGCCCAATTTCTTGTAAAGCATTAAAAGAAGATTAATATTCATCATTCCCAAGGCAAGCATTGAAGAAATTTTTTAAAAATCTAACTAACTTGTCTCCAACAAAGTAGATACCAACATCTGGATTTTGGAGACAAAAAAAGAAAACCCAGAGTAAAAAATAAGTTAAATAACAACTAAATCAGTATAAACCACAAGCCTACATATTCTGGTGTGGAAACATTTTTAAAAAGCAACAGTCTCGATTCCCTGGAGAGTAGACATATGTCAAAACAACACTTTGATTTCCTTCAGACTGTACGATTTCAGTACATCCGTTGTCAAAAGATATTACATCAATTATTTCAGAATACTGAAAACACTCAGTCGCTCCTAAAATGGTATTACAATATGTTATTACATATAAGATGTTTTTTCTTGCTGCTTTTTCTTTTTCTCTAGCATCTGAGAGAAGGTAAAGGGTAGCATTTTTTTTCCAGTTGTTTTCAGAACTTTTCCACATACCAAAATGCTTTTTTCCAGTTCACCACGCATGAAATTCACTTGATTGTACTTGAACAATCATTCATATTCCACAATCCTGAAGGCACACAACTTACTGCAAGGAGAGGATACAACGACAAACCCACAAAACTTCACTGAGCTGAGCTAAACTAACTGAACCCCAGAGTAAAACATCAGTGTTTAGAAGCAGCGTTCGGATGACGCCCACCTCTAACAGCAGTACTTTAAATACTTCCCAGCTGACCCGAGGATGACAAACATGTATCATACTGTTATGCTTTGCATCACTTACTCTCTTTGTTAATACAAGTAATTTCACACAGTTTAGTTTATTTCCAACAAATTTTTGGGTCCAAAATAACCACTCATTACCTGTGCAGTTGCACAACTCTAGTGTTACACTGACAGCAGCTTGTACAATATATTGTCAGTTCCAATTCAGAAGTCTATGCCATGTGAAAAATTTAAGGCAGTATAGCACCAGATAAAAATTCTTAAAAAGTCTTTTAAGACAGCATTTATTCCCAGTCAAAATACTTCTATTTTTAGAGATGTCTCTAAGCTGTATGGAAATACACATCAGTGATGTAGATGTGCCTAGGATTCCTGTACAAAAATAAACACACATTATCATGGGGCATACAAATATATCAGCAAGAAACACCCACCCCTGCCTTATTTCCCCCGCCAAAACAACCCAAATCCACAAGCCTGAATGGCACTGCACAGCTAAGTTTCCTGACAAAAATACCTTCGAACACAAGACTGTTCACCCTTTTGTGCCTCATTACACTCACCAGTCTTGAAAATAATGAAATCTTTACTGCTTCTTTTAAAGGAATTTTTTCCACATTGATAGGAAAACAAGTTTTTCTACCTCATTAATGTCTGTGAACTAAACAAGCTACTTAACTCTTGAAACTTCACTTTGATTCTCAGGAAGAAACCCTTTACTGAGGTTTGTAAGTGGCAACAAACATCACATAAACCCAAGCAAAGGAAAAAACAAAATAAAACGAAACAAAACCTATGCCTCGAAATAAAGAAAATCTTAAAAGCCAGCACAGCCTAACAGTGGATAACAACCAGAACCAAACAACAGTTATGCAGAGAGCAAGGCACAGACATCCCTGGTGCTGGAGACTCTAATGTCACTTCCAAAAACAATGCCAATCGGTTCTTACCAAATAAGACAGAAAAAAGCATTAACCACAGTAAACATAATATCAGGCTGGGAGAGCTTGAAACAAAATTGACTGCCTAGAGAGTCTACCCACACATTCCTCAAATGTTCCAGTGAGAGCCACAATTTAGGAGACTTTATAATCAATCCCAGCCTTGGCACAGAGCATTTGTCACAGGAGTAATAAATGTCAGTGTTTGCTCAGTCTGCCCAAACACTTCTCTCTTCGTGTCACCTTTTGCTGCTTTGGGGCTGAAGTGCTGTTCCCGTTCCTGAAGAATTGCACAGAGATTGTTTTTACTAGTACACACTGTTACTTTATGTGGTGTGAGTTTTCTAGGAAAACAAAAAAAAAGATCAACAGCTGTGTTGCCAGAGACCTTCTGGAACTCAAGGCTGTACAGAATTATTACTGAAATGCATGAACAGAAAATAAAACCTCAATAAAAATTATAGTCAAGTAGCACTCGACATATGGAGCATCCTGGCACTTTGATGTTTAGAACCACATCATTGTATAGAAACTGAAACAATGCTGTTAGTGGCTGTGGGTTAAGGAATGTCGTTCCACCATTGCCATATGTTCCTTAGGTTCTTGCTTATGATGGAAATAACAAATTTTTTTACTTCTGGTGGCCCAAGGCTTTGCCAAGCCATTGACAGAGAATTGCAAGTAATAAAGAAAATGAGAAGACCATCTTGACCTGCTCAATCTGGCTGGCAAAATGCTTTTCTCAATCCAAAAAGCAATGAGTGCCAGGACAGAGAGCAATAAACATGAATGCAGTTCAACATTAGAAGTGACCAGTCTGAAATCTTTTGGTCATATACAAGGCAGCCGAGTCCATGAAATTATTTTTTTTTAATATTCTGCTTTTTAAATATTCTGGAATATAAGAAAATATAAATCAATTAGACAATTAGTATCTGTTCACATTATCAAGCTAAATGGTTTACCATTCAGGGGGCACCATGCTTCCATCAACTTCCCAAAAGGTGTTTTTGCCATTCATTTCATCAGTATATACAACCCATCTGTGTCGACCTTAAGTAAACAAACAGAAATACCATGTTAGCTCAAAAAAATAAATTATTTTCATATCAAGGGGAGAATTCAGGAAAACCAAGGGAAAACATTTTGAGTGATAGTATCTACCATAATGGGCACTTATTTTAAAGCCAGCACAGCTGCTTTTTCCCCAAGTCATCTGTGTTTCCATTGTCACTGTAGTTTTAGATGACTGAAGCTAATACTCTCACAAGGAAGCAAATACTGGCTATTGTATAAGCAATGGGAAATAGGGACTTACACAATTCTCAGGCAGAGAAGCAGGTTTGGGGACTTTTTTCTCCATTATGAGGACTCTTTTCCCAAAGGACATTGCCACTTATAACTTAAGACTAAACTAAATTTCAGCTATACAAGACTACCAGGCAATGTTAACCAGCAAGTGCTTTCCCTGGTCACCCTACAAGTTAACCTGCAGTCAGCAGTTAGCTTGGCCTGGCCAGCATGTCAATTGCTTATGTGTCACCTGTGTTGCTTTAGGTGCTGCCTTTCTGAGTACTCTACACGCTTGATTTAAAATCCCATTACTTAAGGCAATAGGAAATTTAAGGTAACCTGTGCTCTTTGCCCTGAAGTGATCCTGTAACTGAGTACAGCTGTGAGGCAGTTTTAAAGGTAGTTCTTTCTTTCCCCACCTGTTAAACTACCAGCCTTTAGGTCAAGGACCAAATTCAACTCTCAATCACATGATCCTATAGCTTTACCTACATGGAGACCATCTAACTGGCTTTTATTTATCCCATATTTATTGTTTCAGATTGACTGTGTTTGCAGATGAATTGAGGGATGCAACAGGGAAACAGAAGCTGTCAAAGCATTTCTCTGAGTCCACTGTCTAAGACTCACGCAAGTGACGTGCAGGGAGGTCAGGCAGGCAACAAGTTGTATTTCACTAGCAGAAACCCCACAAGCTGTTCAAGAGCTGCACAGCTGGCTGGGAGGTGTTCACATTGGCACACATACCAAAGAAGTTTCTTTTGTCTTCATAGTATTTGTTTCCATATTTGTCAGTTCCTATCAGATTACCAGTCTTCAAATCATTGACCCTGTGAATTATCAAAACAACAGTTTCAGCTGGCGTCCTCTCAGAATGAAATTGTGACAGAGATTTCTTAGGGGTTAGTAAAATTTGTACACATGTATGCAAAGATTTTTTTTTTTAAAATTATTCAAACTTAAGGATTGCAAAACAATTACCAATTCCTGCAACTAATGTGCACCCCACTGACAGGATGATAAAAGCCATACAAAAATGCTTTCAGGGACTCTTACTTATTTAAAAAGCTCATTATAGTAGAAGATAAAGCAACTCTACAATTTAACACCCACAAAACCTTAAATACTGTGGGAGTCCCAGAGTCACATGTTAATGCACTTAGTAGAAAATGTTACCATCCTTCTCAACTATTAGTAGCTGCTATTTCAGCCTGAATTGCCATTGAAGTGGTCAGCACTGAAACAGCACAGGAGACTTCCCATGTCTGTGTGGGCAGTAACCTCCAAGACAGGAATAGCAATATTTTAGGCTATGGCAGCTGCTTGCCAAGGAAATACATGCTAAATCCTAAACTGTAATTGTTACTTTCTTGCTTTTGTGTAAGTGTGAAAGATGCAAGCATTCACCCTGCAACTCGGTGAGACTTACAGTGACCCAGATAAGGTATATACAAGTTTCAACTCTTTATAAAGAACATATTTTAACATTATTGCAGAGATCAATAATTAAAACTGAGCCTATGATTTTCATTCTAATGATAAAACCTTAAAATTAACTGAAGTGCTCTTCTCCCTCGATATCTGCAACTTTGCTTTTCTTTATACTGACGTTCATCCCAGGCAGAGTTAGATAAGGAAAAGTTTCCTCTCAAAGGTTTTAGTTGTTCGTAGTATTATGCACACTCTCAACTCAATCCCAAGTGAGAGAAGGAATGTGCTCAGATGAAGTTTTTCTTGTTGTCTTTTCTCCCAGGGTGTGTGAAAGTGACAATCACTCCAGCAGGTACTCCTTTTAAACCTCTGTGGTGGCAGGCAGAGAGATTCTCTGACACATCTCTCCTCTGTCAGAGAAACACTCAAAGATCTCTGGCTTAGCTGTACAAACCCAAGTTCCCAGCTCCAGAAAAAGAGCCATCCCACTGCTGCTCTCCTTTCCTTTTTCCCCTCCCTTTCTTTAAAGTGTTCTTATGCCCTTGTCCTGACTTCATGCCCTGAATACTGATATCAGACATTAAGAGGTATTTACGGCTTCCAGAGAATATCTTCCAGCCAATTTCACTGAGTTTTAAGTAAAGAGACTGTTTCCAGCCACAAAAGGCTCTTAATAATTTGACTTCCTAGCATATAAATCTGCTGCAGCTGCCTCAGTGAAAAACATATAGAGAAAAGCAGGGAAATTCAGAGAAAGAGTCTCCTGACTTGGGTAAATAATTTTTTTCCAGTTACCAGTGATTACTTCTTAAAATCAACTGTTGCAAGAAAGAACACCTTGATTACTCTTCATTTAAGCACCAAGCCTATTCCCTGAGCTGGGATGGATGATTTAATGGTTTGAAAGGTGAGCAGGAGGCAGCAGCTATGTTTGTGGTCGGTGTGGTTGTGATGATCAGGTGTGATTCCCCACCTAGCACACCTAACTTCAGCCTTCTGAAGGAAGCACTGCTTCCAGCCTTGCCTGCCCTTCTTTTCTGTGTGGTAGAAAGGTGTCAGCACAGCCTGCGATCTTAGACTCACAAAACATCTCTGAGGGGACATTCATTAAGCTGTGCTTAGGAAGAGGCACTCTGATGAAACCTAATACTCAAACTCTTCCACACTTTCATTTCCCCAGCTCCATTTCTTCTTGAGAACTGTCAGAGTATTATAATAGCTACAGCCTGAGAAGGAAAACAAAGTGGAGAAAACAACCTGGGGGGGAGGAGGGGGGGAGGTGTGTGACAGAAAACAGTAATTATAATAGCAGTAAAGCACTAGCCAGGGAAACCATGTATGGTCTTACTGCTCAACAGGTACTAAAGCCAGTATATGAAAATACTGATGAGGCCTGATCAGCAGCTGTGTAAAATGTTTAACTCTTCAAAACAGATCAATTTAAGCCACAAGAAATAACAGAAAAAGGGCCATTATGATGGGGAGGGGAGGCAGGGAGCTTTCAAGAAGGCTCAGAAAGCTTGGTTTGTTTGTTCTAACATAAAAAAGCCATTAATATATGGCAGGGAATTTTATATTTGCAAATCACTCCCATCCCATATTCCTGACTTCTCAATATTGATTAAAAAAATAGCTTTTTAGCATGTGATCAGGCCTACAACATTCATTGTTTACGTCCTAATACTTTGCCAGGACCAACTATAAAGACAACTCAGGTTACTGACGCTGCCGATTTTGGATCACATACAATTTAGACTTCCACCCTACATTTCATCAAGGATCTGAATGAAAAAAAGAGTGCCTTAGTAAACCTGCAGCTCCTATTTGGGAGCAGCTTCAAGCATGCTGTATCACAATTCAAAATACTTGTCACAAGAAAGAGATGAGACTTGAGTGAGGGAAAAAAAACCCAGGAGAAAGTTTAATGTAGACAAGTGCAAGGTTCTGTAGTCGGGGAAGAAAGAACTCAGACACGAATGGAAACAAAGGCTGCAACTGATTTTGCCACTGGGGCTGGAGGGCATCCAAAGCTGAGCAAAGGTCAGCGGTGACAATCCATGCCAAAGAGCAGATGTGACCTGCAGTGTGAAGTGAATTAGAAGAAACAGAGCCAGTAAGGCATATGAAGTAATTCTCTTGCTTTACACCACGGGATTTCGGCAGATGCATGGTTCGTACAGTTCAAGAAAGCCACTGCCAACCTGAGGTGACCCAGAGCAAAGAGCACGATGGCGTACGCACAAGCACTGAGGGCAGCCAGAGCAGAGACACGGCCGTGGCAACACACTACAGACCGGGGCTGGACACCAGGAAAACCTGCCCGGGCAACACCGACAGCTCAGCATCCAGCAACCCTCCAAGGTGCCTCAAGAAGAGAAAGCAGCCACGGGCCCTGCATGGGGACCGCTCTGAGCACAGCACCCACTGCCGACCCGGACACGCCCCGCTCGGCGGAGCGCACGGCGGGCGGAGCGGAGCGGAGCGGGCTCTTCCCGAGGCCTGCCCGGCGCCG
>VZTA01009233.1:147697-206658 GCA_013398855.1 Mohoua ochrocephala | reverse complement strand
CTCGGGCCGCCCCGCCTCCCGCCCGGCCCGGGCAGCGCCGCCCGGCCGCCCTCGGTGACAGCGACCGCCCGGAAACGGAACCAGCGCGAGATCCGCCCTCGGGCCTTTCTTACAGCCGCTCAAGGGTGTTTTCTGATGAAGGCACTGTGATTTGGCTCCAGTCTGCACAGTCTCTATAATGGAAATGTCTGCTGACAGTCCCTTATTTCACACGGGTCACAAGATCTGTGATGAGAAGAATTACCAAGACTGGCAGTAAGGAGTCCAGGACAGCCCGGATCGAGAATCAGGGGGCAGGGCAGGTGACATCTCACCCCATGCAGACTGCGGGTGATGGTCACAGAAGAGCTTAAGTCTTGTCTCTCCTGGCTTTTCCCAACTTTAGCGGGCCATCAGGGAATGTGTATCCATTGTCTTATCCATGTGTCCACTCCACCTCTCCGTCTTGTCCCAGTGCCTTCTCCTGGTTCTGCATCAGCAGGAGGAAAGACCTTTGATTGCCCTGCTGTGGATACTGGCAGGACTTCACTACTGCTGCTGCAAGGCTGAGCAGGCAAGGTGCAGGAACTATTTCCCTGACCTTCACAAGGCTACTGCTGCACAGGCCAGGCAAAAAATAGATCCACAGTACTTTGTCAGAGCAGGCAGGATTTGGAAAAGCACCTAGTAAACACATCATCAGTGCTGCAACCAGTGCTGGCTGCTGAGCAGAGACCAGCTGTCAAACATGGAAAGGCCGAGCTGCTGGACACTGTCCCTATCGGAATTGGGGTTTTGGGAAGGGACAAAGCAGTTGTTGGAGTGAAAAATTAAGCAGGTAGTGTTAAACTTGAAAGGAAAATGAGACTGGGAAAAACCTGTGCCAGCCAAGCTCACAGTGTGGAAATACACCCATTTCAATGTAATGTCTAATGGTCTGAATTTCCACTCAAATTTTTTTAGTTTTAACACAAGTGGTTTTGTTTTGAAACACAAAACATAGGCCCTGCTAGTTCTGTGCTCTGTGCTCGAACCGCAGCCTCTCTTTTGTGACAAGTCTTAGGCTTCAGTATTCTTGTGGCAGGTTATTTGCATTTTCAGTCAAAAGTCTTAGAAAATTTATTAAATACATTAAAATATGGTCAGATAAGTGTACATTAGCAGGCATAAAAACAGGGAGGAACATTTACAGTCAGAATTCACTCATTGTCTCTAACTTCATACACAGAAACCATTATTTTGATATAAACTACTGATGATGGAGTGTAAAATATGAAAGAAGTGTAGTTTAAATTAGCAAGCCAACTTTGGAAGCACTGTATAGGTTCAACGCCCATACCAGTTTCCAAGCCTATTCCTGATTAATGTAACTGGGATAATTTTCACTGACTGCGAATAGAATTCCATGAGCATTTTCTCTGCTGGCAGTGAAATAACACAGTTGTTTGTTGTGGGTTTTCCCCTCCAAGGGTTAAAATTATCTGGATCACTTCACTGATCCATGTGGTACCATGGTTCTTTGACTGAGAGCACTGTGGAGGAAAGGGCATTGTGACACAAAGCTGGAAGAAGGGATCAGCTTAATGTGACTTTGATGCTACAGAAGATTTTGTGGGGAATACTTTCTTAGCAGCAGGAACATTTTACAGCATCTTCTTTGAATTGCATTTTAAATTTTTTTTACTATTTTCTCCATTACTTCAGTCAAGTGAAATCTCCACTGGGAAATTCATTCCCTCGTGACTTCTGAAGTCCCATCACATCTACTTAAACTGCTTCTGTTAGTGTGTCACTGTGCATGAAAAAGAGAATCTGACTGCTGTGTTCACAGAGTCTCCGTGGACTTGGTGCAAATGTCACGGCTGTATACAGAGGAATGCAAATGCAAGTATGTCTTCCTAAGGATTTACTGGGGCCTCTTTGGGAGACAGCCTTGAAATGCTGTCTTGTCAAGTAACTTGTCAAACTCATGCACCCATACGAAATATTTAATTCCCAGGTTTTTTAAATTTAAGACTCTTGTTAGATGTCGCTTTTTTTACCCCAAAATTAGCACAGTGAACCTCACTTCCTCAAAAAACTCTTGCTAAACACATTTCATGCTGCCTTGTTTTTCTGCTCCAGTTCAAGTAAATGTCACAGAACTACTGCCAGAACTCTTTTTCAGGCCTAAAAAACTCCCTCTCAAGTCTGAACACAAGTTACTCGCTGCTTTCCTAATACAGAGCCTAACAAACAACACATTTTTCAAAAATAAACAAATCCATTTCCTGAATGACTCAAAGGATGACACGTAACTTCCCTTCATTTTGTTAGCACACTGCCATCTCACTGAATCCTAGTTTAGTTTTTCCTTTAAAGAGCTTCATTCAGTGGTACAATTGATCTTGAAAAACTTAAGTTCATATATTCCCAGAAAGTGCAAAAGTCAACTGATCTACAGAATAATTTAGTGTTTACATTTCACCTTAGAAGAACTCTTTTTATTACGTTTGCTATTCCACTGCCATTCCCTCTGTTCTTAGTATGGAAAGTCACGTAAATTTACTCTGCAGTGGTTCCCAACTGTGGAACACACGTTTGCAACCATAAATGGAAATCCTTTTCTTAATTAAATTAAGAGAAAAATCCAGCAGAAGACTAACAAATAAGAGCATACTATGCAGATTTTGAAAATGGTATCACTTCCTGCCCCATCCCTCTAGAACTGCAAAATTCCAGAAGCAAAATCCAATCCACAACACAAATCTCCACAATTCAGTGTCCAACAATACTCTAATCCAGTCTCTAACCATAGTTTCTCTCACTTTAGTCTAAACAGTGCAATCTCTAATGCTTTCACTAACACATTTTTTTAGTCCTGTCATCCATATATATTTCCCAAAAACACAATGGAAGAAGCTTTTGTCACTTGGGTTCTATTTATTGAAAAGGTTAGAAGATAAGTTCATAGCCTGGAACTAAGCAAAATGTTACCAAGAGAGTACATACTTCGTAATTTTCAAAAAACATTGGAGTATGTAAACTGTGAGGACAGTTTAGCTCTCAAAACCCCTAGAATAATAAATTTACTGGCACTTTCAGAAAACACCTGTCACTTTGTGGGAACTGTCTGGGTTATGTCTCCAGCAGTAACTCTGCCTTGATCTTTGATTTTTCCAATGGCAAAACTCTCCTGGTTACAGAGCGAAAGAGAAATTCCTTTTGGAGCTGTTTCTCAGGTAGCCTTCATTAGCCAGAGCACGTGGCTGTTCAGTTTGCTCCCTGGTAGAACCCTAGGGTGAAGGAAAACTGAAGTCATCGTAAAGGAGCTCAGACACCTCACGAACAGTTTATTGGAAGGGATTAGACTGCAGGTCTGCAAAGCAGCAGGAATCTGCAGGACCAAAGCCACTCAGTTCTGCTGAGTGAAATGCACTATATTAAATAGTCCAGAAGAACCCACAGTGGAACAGTTCCGTCTGGTTTCTCTGTTCTCACAGGCAAATCTACCGCAGAAGTTTAATTAAAAGCATTCCCAGAACATCACTTCTGTGCTATCCCTTTTCCCCTACCATTTCACACAAAACACAAATATTCCTGTCTCCTTATCAGCACCCCCCCACCTCCCCTTAATCCAAGCAGAGTTAACTTGAAAATATATTTGGGCAAGCATTACTACAAGATCCAGTTATTAAAAAAAATTGGGAAATGCATTTGTTCAGCCACTATCAACAGCCACAAAAACCTGATACTTGAAGATGGTGATGCTCTTCTGGTCCAAATGAGTTGCTTTCACCTGCAACACAGTGCCTCAGAGGACACAGCCAAAATGCACAACCCTGAGTTCTTACAGAGATTCACCTGTGAGAAAACTGCGTTCTGTATTAGCCATTGTGTATCAGAGCGAGGGTAGGGCTGTCCACAGCATGTATTAATGCAAGACTCGGTACACGTGAGAAGAAAAACAAAGCAGCTCATCCTAGATGGATTCCTGTGATGAAGTAGAGATGTTCTTTGGAGTTATTTGACAGAGGTATTAGGAGGTAAGGCAAGACTGGGTGCTAGGGATGTTTGTTGACAGAGGTGGCCAAAAGGCTGTGGGAAGTTACCAGCAGAAGAAAGAGTAATTCATTAGCACACTGACGGGGGAACAGGGCCCTGCAGAAGTTAGTGGATCCAGAGGAGGGCCACAAAAATGGTCAGAGGGCTTAAGCCCCTCTCCTATGAAGACAGACAGAGAGTTGGGGCTGTTCAGCCTGGAGAAGGCTCTGAGGAGAGCTCCTAGTGGCCTTTTAATAATTAAAGGAGGCCTACAAGAAAGATGGAGAACGACATCTTATCAGAGCCTGCAGCGATAGGACGAGGGGCAATGGTTTGAAACTGCAAGAGGGCAGATTTAAATTGGAACACAAGGATGAAACAGTTGGACTCAATGATCCTAGAGGTCTTTTCCAACCTTAACGATTCTATGATTCTATGAAACTCTATATAATTAGGGTAGTGGGACACTGCAACAGGTTGCCCAGTGAAGCTGTGGATGCCCCATCCCTGGAAATGTTCAAGGCCAGGTTGGATGGGCCTTTGAGCAATCTGGTCCAGTGGGAGGTGTCCCTGCCTGTGGCAGGGGCTGGAACTACACGGTCTTTAAGGTCCCTTCCAACTCAAATCATCTTGTAATTCTAAGTACCAAGACAGGTTATGTCTTCAAAACAGAGGCAAGACAGAGCATGGAGTAAAATTTCTTGGGAAAGAGACCCTAAATACTTATTTCCAGTTCTCATAATTAGGAAACTCATTGCATTGTCCAAACTTTATCTTTTACCAGTGCACCTTACATTTTCTCTGCAGTGTGTCAGTGGGTAATTCATTTACTTCATGACAAAAACATTTCAGAATTTAAACATGGAAAGAATGGCAGTCAGTTTCTCATTTGGGATACCGTTCTGGGTTATCTGCACATCCACGCAAATGCCACGTTCATTTATAACAGAAGACAATGACTGAAAAACTTTACACTTTTAAAATTATCACTGAGAAATCAATTCTGGAGTAGACCAAAACTTGTGCTAATTTCACAATTTTAAACAATAATAAATTAATTATTTATCCAGTAGTATTTAAAACTGAGATAAGTTTACTTGAACATCTGAAGTCTGTTTCTTTCAAAAGAAAAAAGCTTTGTTCAACCATACTGTAACTTTCAGCCTAAAACTGATCCATAATGAATCAAATACTAATTTCCAAAAATCCATTATTGCATTATATGACATGAAGATCTATGATTCGGGTTCATTACAATACATATTTCCATACAGCATTTTAAAAAACAAAACACTGGTAAATTAAATTTTACAATAAATTATTATTTCTGAAATGCATAGGCCAGAAAGTAGTAAGCATGGAAACAGAGGGTTAGTAGCAACAAAGATTAGCAAACAGCAAGATATTGCAGCTACCACAAATCCCAGAGACTGAATATAACTGACAATACTACACTCTGTCATAAAAATGTGAAAGAGCCACAAACTATTGGTAATCATTTACAGTGTTCTAGGTCCGTACGACAATCCGTATAAAACACTACCAAAGTAATAGGATATTGCCATTGTTTTCTATAATAGAAAGTTACAATTTATTTTTTAAAAATACAACCAAAATAGAGTTTTCCAATTTAGCCAGGTTTCAAGACATTTATAGTGATTTTTTTATACAACAGCAAGACAACTACAGTGACACTGTATTGCTTACACTGAAACTGATGTACTAGCAAACCACAAAGGCTGAACAAAATGAGCAGACCAGTTTCAAAAAGAACAGACTGACTTCCACTGACACTGAAGATCACACGACAAGAATAGATGTATGGACAGATAGGTTTGTAACTACAATAGGTATTGCAGTGAAGGTACTCTCGAAAAAAGTTTAAAATATAACAATTATTTGCACTAGGAACTTCAGCAGTATGAAACAAGCAACCTACACCCACATACACGTGTGCAACATACAGTTTCATGAAAAATATTTGAACTAGTAAGCCTATTATGTGTAACAGTATTATCATCTTTAAATTATAGGATTCTAAATGTATAAAATTGTTTTTCCTTTAACGTGATTTATATTAAAATGATTTTTCTTGCTCTTATTGAAAATTTTAAAGCTGTTGAAACTAAACTTACCCTTTCATTGGCAAAGAGTTTTTTGGCTGGTAAATGCCACAATTTGGTTAAATCCTGACTGGCTCTGAAAACTGTCAAGGTTTGTAAAGATCAGAAAGTTGACAAGTAATTGAAAGGTGAAAAGAAATCACAAAAACAATGAGATATTTTAACATCCATTGTGGAGAAAGCTTCAATACTGACATTTTTGTTATTGTATTGACAGTGGTACTGACAGAACCCAGTAATATTAGCCAGTCTGTCATTCAGTACCAAGGAATATTCATTCACAAGACTACCACCCGTGTGATTTATTGTCATTTATAATGTGAGATCATGTAATCATAAAAAATAACTGTTAGAAACACTAAGGGCCTCGGATGAAGGTAACTTGATATATTTCATTTAACTTAGAAGCAGTTATCTTAAAGTAACCAAAACAAAACCAGAACTTCATGGTTTGGTTTTTCCATGAGCTGTTGCATTGTTCTTAGATGATTGTAATGGTCAACATGGATAAATAAGGAAAAACCATGCTGATTCCTGTATTTACATGTTTTAAAGCTCCCATTCCTGAGAAAACCCCGTTATGCCTCATTCCTTATCAAAAGGATGAATTTATCGTTTAAGAATGATTAATGAAATAATTTGAAATAATTAATGAAGGTCTTGCTGAGCAAAGGAACACTGAAACAACAACCTCCTGTATGGAATGCATCTTTTAGATCATCAAAAAGACAAAAGAGATTACTTGGCAGGCAGCATAGATCAGCTGCACACCACCTTTGTATCAATCTTGAGAATTTATTATTATAAAAATGTAAAACTGGGGGAGAAAGGTCACTTACCAGTAGACAGAGCTCTTTGCTATGTGTTGTATGTATGCACTTTGGCTTTTTAGAGGTCCAAATGTCAGAGGTATCCAAGATCATAAAATGCAAGGGGTTTTTGGCCCTCACAATATACAAATGCCTGAATTTAAACAACCTGATGTGAAACATGACCAAGGTTTCTGTGCTTATGAGTTAACACATCCTAAGCAAGCAGTCTTGACCCAGCAGTCCGTGGGAGTGGCAGTCCATGGGTTACTGAAGTTAACTTGTATTCAAACGGACTAGGGCACGAAGAGGAAACAAGAACAGGAATCCAGAGAAAATCAGGTTCTGAGGACATCCCCTCCAAAACAGTGCTCCAATTAAAAAAAGAAAAAAGGAAAAAGAAAAAAATGAAAAAAAGACACATACTAGCTATGGAAAGGCAGCTAAATACCCATCAAGGACTTCAAAAACCTTGCTAGGGGCACACAGAGATGCAGGCAGGAACACTAAGGCTCACACAGAACTAAAACTGGCCAAAGATGTCAAGAATAACAAGAAAAGTTTCTACAGATATGTGAGTAATAAACAGAAGCACAGGAAAGACACAGACCCATTGTCTAACTGGGCAGAGAAACTACTCACTAGGCCTGCTGATAAGGCAGAGGTTCTCAACATCATCTTTACTTCCATCTTCACCAGCACAGCTGGACCACCGAGCACCGGATCAAGTATCTACCACAATGCATGCGTTAACCCACCAGTAGGTGAACAGCTCGTCTGCAGCCTCTTGCAAGGGCTCAACCCACAGAAATCCATGGGCTCAGAAGAAATCCACCCTAGAATATTAAGGGAAGTGGCTGACATTGGTGCAAGGCCACTCTCTATAAGGAGTCTCGAAGATCTTGATATAACAAAGACATTTCTTGTGCTGAGAGCAATCTATCACTGCAAGATGTGACTGGGCAGGGTACTGGATAGTCTCTTCTAGGGTCCTGTTCCCATGAAAGGTTGGAATGAAAGCTCGTTCAAGGTCCCTTCAAGCCATAAAGATGGCTCAACTGAGGGATTCAGTTGCTAAAAATTTACATCTGTAGGTACCCTGGTATTTTCTAAGCTGTTTCCAAAGCTGGACAGTACCACATGAGAGGCTGCATCAGCTGAATGTTTTGGTCAGCTGTAAACAAAGAACTGTATATCACACCTGAGGTTCAAGCTGTGGAGTGAAAGATTTCTTCAAGGATGTGAGAGAGATTTGCACAGTGTACTGCATTTAGAAGGAAAGCAGGTTTTTACTTCCATCCTACTATTACCTGGGTTTCATGAATCTGGAGAATATTAGAGTAAAATGCTTCCAAGAGTAGGGGAATGCCTGGAAAATGACCTCCACTATATTCAGGAGTAGTATGTTGTCAGTTTCCTTTAAACTTTCAATGTAGAGGACTGTCAATCTCCTGTGCCTGCTAGGGCCAGAAGTGGGTTACGGATAGCAAGGGACTAAAAAGCAGGGCTGGAATTTCTGAGGAGAGCTGAACTGGAGAATGATCCACCTCCCATCTGCAACTTGGTCGTACAGATCAAAAATGGGCCTCTAACCCATGGGGAGAGAACAAGCACAGCAGGTTGGCAGCAACAGTCTTTCATATTTCCATAAACTCCGCTGATGAGATGCACACCTGCTGAGACACAGGACAGTCATCCTCATACTGCTCTCCAGGGAACACAGATAAAGAACTTGAACCCTACAACCTTCAAAAGGTGGAACGTGAGAAGAGCTCAGCTGCCACGGCCAGTTCCAACACTGAAAGCTGTCCTCCTGCAAGTCAGTGAGTGCCAAGGCACACAGCAAAGGGGGTTGTTCCATGCCATCGGGGGTCCTCACCACTAAGTGCTTTGATCTGTAGGATTGGATGTGACCAATCGCGTAGTATGGTCCTCCACAACATTCTTCTTTCTAAGCTGGAGAGGTGGATTTGATGGGTGCACTCTTAGATGAGAAAGGAGATGGATGGTTGCAACCAGAGGGTAGTGTTCAATGGCTCAGAGTCCCAATGGACATCAGTGACAAGCGGTGTCCCTCAGGGGTCCATATCAAGACCAGTGTTACTTAATATCTTCATTAATGACATAGACAAAGAGATCGAGTGCACCCTCAGCAGATTTGCTGATGACACCGAGCTGAGTGGTGCTGCTGACACACCTGAAGAACAGGAGGTGCCATCCAGAGGGACCTGGACAAGCTGGAGAAATGGGTCCTTGGGAATCTCATGAGGTGTAACAAGACCAAGTGCAAGGTGCTGCACCTGGGTTGGGGCACCCTCTGGTATCAGCACAGATTGGGGGATGAACAGATGGAGAGCAGCCCTGCAAGAAGGACTTGGGGGTGCTGGTGGATGAGGGGCTGGACATGACCCAGCCATGTGCATTCACAGCCCAGAGAGCCAAACGTGGCCTGGGCTGCATCCAAAGCAGCGTGGCCAGCAGGGAAAGGGAGGGGATTCTGCCCCCCTGCTCCTGTGAGACCCCACCTGCAGTGCTGCATCCAGCTCCGGGGTCCCCAGCACAGGAAGGACATGGAACTGTTGGAGGGAGTCTAGAGGAGGCCACCAAGATGATCAGAGGGATGGAGCACCTCTCCTGCGAGGGAAGGCTGAAAGAACTGGGATTGTTCAGCCTGGAAAAGAGAAGGCTTAGGGTGACCTAACTGCAGCCTTGCAGTACCTGAAGGGAGCCTGTAAGAAAGACAGACAGAGACTATTTATTAAAGAGCATGTAGTGACAGGACAAGGGGGAATGGCTTCAAACTGAAAGAGAACAGGTTTAGATAAGACATTGGCAAGAAATTCTTTACTGTGAGGGTGGTGAGGGACTGGAACAGGTTGCCCAGGAGAGCTGTGAATGCCCCATTCCTGGATGCATTCAAGGCCAGGCTGCGTGGGGCTCTGAGCAACCTGGTCTAGTGGAAGATGCCCCTGTCCATACAGGTGGTTGGAACTAGGTGATCTTTAAGGCCTCTTCCAACCCCAACCATCCTCTGATTCTGTGATTCTATGATACGGTCTCTGATTCCGGAGCTTGGGTAGAGGAAGATCCAAGCAGCTCAGTTAGCGGAATTGACAAGAACACAGAAATTCAGTTTCAGAGGCAATTCTCATATTCTTTTTGTCTGGCAGCAATCCTCAAGTGCTGAGAAAAACTACAGAACTCAAGTACTACAGAACCCAAGCCTCATCTAGTAGTCTCCTGGTGTTAGTGGCTTTGAAACTGCCACTGCAGAGTGGGCAAAGGCCCCCATTTAACCTGATCTTCTGGCTAAGCAATTTCTGGTGCAACCATGTCTTTCTTGATTGGGTGAGGCTCTTCCTCACTCAATTTTGCCAGAGAAAGAAAGGGGTCATGCTAAATAGAACTCGGCCTTGACGCAAGATTCAGATAATCCTAAATGCTAATGTCTGAAGAAGACAACCACTTTCACTAGGATACTTCTCTCATTTTAAGCAGCAGGAAATGCATGTGCCGGGGATGCGTAACTTCCTGCTGCAAAAGGAAGCAAGAAGCAACGATATGTCAGTGTTACTTGTCAATTGAGTCACATCCTCAAGACAGAAAAACATTTAAACCCATCCTTAGATGGAACTACGGAGTATGGTTCAGGCAACACGTATGGAGCATCGAGACCCATTTCTAACGAGGAAAGGAAAAGCAGCAGAGGCTATGCTCCCATACGGAAGGGCACTGCACTTGACAAACTCAAATTTGAAAAGTAATCATACAGGACTGTTGGGAAAAGAGAACTACATACCCAAGGGCTAACGATAACAAAAGATAAAGACATGGACACAAATTAAGAGGCATCTAGAATGCCTCCATCACTGAGAACTGAGTATGAAGGAGGGAGGGGGAGGGTGAAAAAGCTCTGAGACCAGAAAAAGCAGGAGTATGCTGTCTTTGAATGCCTGCAGCATACACTTCTCTGTTAGTTTTTCGTGGTATAAAACAGCTGATGTCTACCACATTATTGCTACAATACAGTAGTCTGTTGCATCTGCAAAACAGTCACTACTCTTTGCTGCTTCACTTTTGATCAAGTGCATCAATGTTAACACCAGAATATTTTAAAATGTGAACTTCCTCTACTTTCCCTGCACTTGTAATGGTATCCAGTGTTTAATTCAGCAAGAAATAAATCTCTCTTCAAAACAACAGCCAAAACTAAGTTGGGTCTTGTCTGCACGGAAACTGGCCTTTTCAGGATGTTTGATCATGTATTTTCGATTTGATACGTGAGAAAGAATTAGTAGCAAAACACTGAAAACAAAACTCAGAGAGGAAAGTTAATTTATTTGTCTAGAACATCAAACTAAGTTGAGATACCTTAGTTCAGTCAAAGCTTCTTCAGTTTCCTCATAAGCCTGGACTTCATAAACAAATATTCCAAGTCCGTCTATCTACAAAAATAGGATGGACAATTCTTGACTTTCTTCGGATATCAAGTTAATTTACAAGTCCTTGAAGACAGATGAAGAACAGGAAGTGATCCTATATCCCAATACACTCCACCATGTTTCCCAAGTGTACTGGAAAGGAGGAATATGAGCCTTCTTTGGAAAGGTGCGTTGGAAGGCTTATTACCATCTCTTGGAGACAGGGTATGCATTTACATCACCATGATTGCCATGGTACAGAATCCTGGACTGCTGCTTTTATACGGCATGACCGATGATCTGAGAGTTGTAGTCTGCTGTCTCCATCCGCAGAATGTACGGGATGATGCTGTCAATCTGAACATTTCCAATTAGTCCTGCGAAGAACAGCTCTTCAGTGATGGCAGCACTCATCAGCCTCAGAGCAGGCAATCGGAGAAGAAGTCTAGACAGTCTGGAAAGTAAGTTGGGTGAAAAGTGTTACTTAGCAGATCTCAGATTTTAGTGTTACTCTCCACGACGTTATTAGTAAAAGAAGAGAAAAACCTGACAAGGGACACTACTGGTCAAAATTTGCTATATCTGGTTCATGAAAGGCTTAAATATTTAAATCAGCAGAGCATTAAATTTATGTTTAGTCATGTCTTGAACAGTACAGAAAATGTGAGGTTGCCTGTCAATTACATGTACTATATCTAATGTTTGGAGTTAAGACTAAATGAGGAAATATTCCAACCAGATGCAATTCAAATTGAACGTTACTAATATTTATTTCTGATATTTAATTTTAGAAATTAATAATGAGATGACAAATAATACTCATAATATGTATGACCACATGCATAATATTTGAAGTGTTCTAAAGGTAATTTCTTAACTTTACGGAGGGAAGAAGAAAATGTACATATCTATTACATGAAATACTGTACAAATCAGTATCACCAATGACTCTGAAAAGAGAATCAATCAAGTAAGCATCTAAGATTACAGACCTGTAAGTATCATCCGGATATGCCTTTGTTACATAGTCTTGGAACTCCATGTAAGCTTTTTCTTGAAATTTCTCAATCTGTACCACATTTTCTAGACCTGGGTGATCTGAAAAAAAACCCTCTTCTTTGTTATACCTGTTCTACAGAAAATGAACTAAAATCCATACAGATTATCCAGTTGCCAACATACTGAAGTAATTATGCGGTAGCTGCAGCAACTTCAGTTTTAGTGGTAGACACTACTTTACCTCCTTATATTTCTCTTTCTTTACATTTATCTTTTACTTAACTTTCCATAAATAAAATCAGACATTTTAAAGGGTTCAAATAAATTCAGTGCTTGCAATGTTTACATTAATCTTGATGATACAACTCTGTTCTCTGTGTAGCAGTAAAACAGGATTGTTTCAATGCACTGACATTTTCTGGAACACTGGATGCACAAATAATATTTAGGTGAAAAGTGAAGAATAAAATTAAGATCAGTGGAAGAAGCAGAATAGAAAGCTGTGAACTGTCTGTTTCCTAAGACATGTAGAAAATAGCACTGAATCAGAATATGCTGAGTTGGAAGGGACCCATCAGTATTGCTGAGTCCAACTCCTGGGCCTGCGCAGGACACCCCAAGAATCACACACCATGTGCCCGAGAGCCTTGTCCAAATGCTTTGTGAACCCAAGACAGGCTTGTATGTAGCAGATTGTTCTTTTTCAACTATTTGGTGCAAAAATTTCAAATGTGCTAATCATAATTTTTAGCAGTGATTTGAACACTTGAAATGTAAGTGTTGCTAAAATGAAAGGACATCAACCTAACTGCCAAGTCACATTTGGAAATTATTATCCAGTAATTCTGAACTCTCTACGTGGTCTGTAATTTTATTATCCATCTATCTGAATGCAAAAATTTTACTGTCATAGTAGCATGACAAATCACGTAGATGAAGAGTTAGTATTGACATGCAAAATGCATCACTTCATGGCACTGCTTTTAGAGCCTCGTCAGGAACACAGCGAGAAGTCGACTGCTGGAAACAGCAGTTTGAAGACCACTGCTCACACACTTGCAGCCATTTAGAAAGATGTCACATCTTCTTGGCACACTCTTTCCACTAATCTCTTTGCCCAAGGCTGTCTTGTGGCAATCAAACAGCCGGCTTGGCACAGCTGAATCACCAGGGCCTACTAAAGCAGAGGTTCTTACATTAGGGCTCTACTGCCTGCACAGCCCAGCCCTATCCTGCAGCAAAGCAGTAAAATCCCTACAATTATAATTTCTGGCTTGTGAGTCATTGCCAGGACATCCCTTCTGTTCAAGGTACTAAACATGACTTTCACGTGTATGACGATTTTGTTATGTGGCTCACAGGATGAAGAGTACTGACAACACATTGCCTTTAGAGCAGTTACTCATTAGTAATGTGAATTTGAAAACATCAGCTAAAGAAAATTTCTCTCAATCATGTGACTGGACAAGAGTCTTTTCCCAAGATATTTTTCCTTCTACCTTTTGTCTTGTCAAATATAATTGGAAGGAGACAAATAAACTTCAGACTAAACAAATATGTAGATACTACTTTGCAAATGAAAGGTTCCTGGAGAAGTATTTTTAGGTGTCTAACGGGACTGATTTTTCCATACAGACCAGAGGATTCTATCATAAATCCTAGTGGACATCGTTCTAGAGAAGTGGACTTGAGGTATTCTCCCATCATTTTGTTTCTTTCCTGGAGTAACCTCCACCAGTTCTCAGTGTAGGAATGCCATGAAAGGACTGTTTTGGGGTAAGGAACACTTAAAGGAGAATTACATCTCCAGCAAGCATTCTCTACTAAAATTAAACCAGCAAACACCCTCCTACCATCCACTTAAAGAAAGTCTCTTCTATAATAATGTGTATTTGCAAATGTTCAGTCCTCAGCAGAAAAGGAAAACTGCAAACATTTTCAAGCATGCTTAATATTGCATTTAAACTCAGTGGGTTTAATGGTGAGTCCTGCTTATCAGCACACTGAAACCATTTCAGTGACACAGTAAACTGTACAAGCAAACTCATAAATCCATGCAAGACTCTCCTAGTCATGAGGACTGACAGCAGGATTATGTTTTACAGCGAAAACGCTCAGGATCTGATTTTCCTTAGTGATCCACAACAGAAGAATGTCACAATAGGAATATCCTCTGGAAATGTATCATCTTTCCTGAAGGGTTCTGACTCTACTTATGCCACCTCTTATTTGCAAGAATGTCTTTCATCTCAGAAGCCTTCCATTACTGAGATAGATATATATATATATAGATATATATAAAAATTATATATATAGGTAGCAATGGAAGATATGCAGGGTTTTGTTTGTGCACTTAGATGAATACCATGAATTCCTGCTGATACTGCCACTTCTACTGGGAGTTGTAGATGCTACGTATAGAAAAGATCATGCAAATCTGAGGGAAACTGCAAAGCAAGAACCTCACAATATATAAATTCTATATATTAGAAAACCTGCTTAAAATTTACATTTTAGAAGTGTCCAGGTTCCAAAAGGTTTCATCACCTCAACTAATTTTTCTATGTAAGGGTGAACTGCAACTGGAAGGAAAAACAAAGTTCTTCTTGCATCTAATACGTCCACAGAACTGACAAGAACCAAATACCCAGATCTCCTCCATGTCCTCCACTACTGACAACTGCTCCAATCTTTTCTACAGGACATCAGCATCTACAAAAGGCAGAGCAACAAGGATTAAGGAAGCTGCTGGTGCTCTTAAAACCTTCTAATGCAAAATGGAGTAAGTGAAGATATACTTTCTAAATGTGACAGTGAAAAATTCTTGGAGACAGAGGAAGTACTTGAGATTTGTACATTTTTCTTTCATCAAAAGACTTGGGTTTGGCTTTATATTAAATCCCAATTCTGAATGATGAATCTAAGGCCTGCAGGGTGCTGATACAATACCTGAATGCCTTTTGTGAAAAGTTAATTCTACAACTTTCAAATAAAGAAAATTAGTTTTGTAACTTTCTACAGTCCAGGCATATGGGTTACACAGTCTAATTACTCAGTAAATATCTACCATAACCAGAGGACTCTTTCCTCCCTATTGTAAACTAATCACCCAGAAGGAAAGTAGTTGTATTCCCTTCACTGTCTCATGTATGTCCATTAATGCTACTGGGAGTACATTAAGCAAATACTGTTTAGAAGACAGAAATAATTGCCTAAGTGAATGTTTGTGGTGTTCATTCACCAGAAATGCTACGTGCATTGTCTGTGTGGAGGGAGATGATGTTTCTGTAATTCTGAATGTGAGAACTGCTGCCCAGATAGTCTTTCGTATATTACAATCCCAACTTCAATCCATCTCATCTGGATATACAAGAGCAACACTTCAGAAAATTAAACTGCAGATCTTCAGAAAATGTACCCCAGAAAGGAGGCACAGAATTAAAAGTAATAAATAAATAAATGAAAAGAAAAAAACCCAAAACAACCAAAAACCCAAACCCAAAACAACAAAAAGCATGAGTGGCAGAACCAAGAATACAAATCTACAAATAAAAAGAATAAAAGTCCCCCCCCCACACCGATAAAAAGTCCCCAAAGCACCATTCAACTGTTTACATTAGAAGACTAACTCTCTTCTTCCTACAGTCCTTACACACCTTCCAAGATTCCTCAACAAAAGAGGCAGTAACTTCATAGAATGAAACAGTTATACGGCAACGAATAGCACAGATTAAAATTTTACATTTGGAATAATTACCTACCAGGACTGAAGAGGACGATTGCTTTCAAATATGCATATTCATATCCATCTAGACACAGCTTCACCATGCTGTTACAAAACTCTTGCAATTTGAAGACATGCTCCATTACTAGTCTTCCTCTGTCTGTTGGCAGCTTATCTAAATCAAGACACACATAAATAAAAAATCCCAAGTCAACACACATGCAAAAAACGTGGTCACACTGGAATTTTAAAAATAATTATTTTATTAAATTCAAACAATGGGATATCTACGCCATCTATAAATTCCTAGTCGGTCTGAATAATCTCCACACCAACAATTATGGAGTATAACACTCCTTTTTCTCCCCCCCTCTTCCAGTTAGGGCTCTTCCTGCCACTAATGCTTCTGGTAATCAGGCATGGACTAGAGCTTGAAATGATCAAGGAAGGAAGAGACTACTCATAAAGAAAGCATACACTGCTACTGCAGCCCTGTGCTCTGTGTCTAATGATCAGGTGCCACATGGTAGGACAGTGTCCAGCTCCATGGGTTATTTTAGTCAAAGACCACGCCACTGCTGGGAAAGGTGTACTATACGCCTTCCCCCATTTGCACTGAGGGGAATCTGGTTGGTGCAGAGCTGTCCCCCTTGAGTCAGCAATAGCAAAGCAGCCTGAAAATCCTGTTCCCTCCATAACCCATCAAACTAGAGTCCCTAGACCCCGCAAACGTGGTATCTCTTGGAGATACTGCAGCTGGCATCCTGCACGACTGGTTCTTGCAGTCAACCTGAATTCCCAATTTAAATGGTAGAAATATCTATTTGTAATGACTAATTACTACAATACTCTTTTGGTTAACATACTTTAAATATTACATAGACCAAAATTTCCAGACTCCATTTGTATCTGTCCTAGAGACAATCACAGATTTGTTAGTATCTTTAGCTGATCCAGTACATCCTCGCGATTTGATCAGTTTGTTTTAAACTATTGTTATTTATAAGAGGATCTTGTGGATGTTTTTAAATCATGAAAACCCCTCAGAAATAATTCTTTAATTACCTTATCATAAAAGCAGATGAAAAATCTATAGTCTGGTGGGCTGTTTTTCTCCAGTTTACCAATCTGCATTTGCATAGCATCAACAACAGTGAATTTTCATACCCCTAACAGCAAACAACTCAAAAATTTAGTTAAATCTGAAAATGCTGAGATTTTTGTATGTACATCTACCTTACAAATAATGTGTTATGACTATGAACAGATGAAGACTGTACTATTATTGACTGGTTAGCTTTTAGTGCTGACGACCTTGTGAGTGTCCACGAGCACACAAAGCTTAGCTAAAAGACTCCCCCCTCCTGCTCAGAAGAACAGAATTCAAGAGGCCAACTGACATGTCTTTAATTTGAATGAAAAATGTGCCAAAGATGCAGGACATAGGATTAACAGGGAACAACGTGTACTTTGTGAAGATCTGTTGAAGACTTGCATGTAGACTAAAACTAATACACAGAAGTCAACGAGCCAAGTTATGTAAAGGAACTGTATCACCAAGTTGGCATTCAGCTGCTTTGTGGCACAGCTATGAAGAGCAAGGACAGGTGGGTCATTCTTTACTTTGTATCCTTCATACAGAGGAATCATATTCACAGTACTATTGTGTTCTTAACATTGATGCTGCCCAAAATATTCCTAATTTGGGCTGATGATATTAACAGAACAGCATAACACTACTAGACATTACAACACACAATAAAAACACTCCCCGTAAATGCTAATCTACATTAGGCAGACAGATTATATATATACAAAAATAAAAATAATATGTATATCTTTTTTCATTTGGAGGTAAATATTAGCATAGCTGACTTTTGCAAAATTACTAAAAAAACCTGTCTTGTGGACTGTAGTTGCTAGTGTCATTTTGTTTCAATACTAATATGAAATTCTTTAAACAGTAAATTTACATTAACAACAACAACCAAAAAAAAAAGCTTCTGTGCAGTTCAAAACTTGAAAAACATCAAGTAATTCCCCAAGTCTGCCGTGTGCACAGTATACACCTTACCTTGTTGTAAACTGCCTTGAAGGTGATTAACAAATGCAGCTAAGATCGTTGCCACATTCATAACTTGTGAACATTGTGCTAGACCGAGCGTAAAAAGTTCATTCCAGCAGGCTTTGACTAATGATATGCTGTTATCCTGTCTATTAAAAAGCACAATAATTTAATAAAACCAGCCATTTGCATTCACACATTTTCTTAATTTGAAGAACACTTCATAAAACATTAATCTAATTCAATCGTTACAACCAATACCAAAATGAAGTTCTGCATCATTTTTCTTTGCATGCTAGAATTAAAATACCTAGTTTAAAGTGACTTTTGTAAAGCAATAAATTTTTGTTTAAATGACCTAAAAGGAGATAGATTTCTATCACAAAAGCAAGCTGAAGTTACAGTAAATGACAACTGTCTCAGTGTACCCCATCATGCTAGTTTTCTTAGGATTTAGAACAACATTTATATGCATGTACAAAAAAAGATTGCACTGTTCGTGTATTGTGGATGTAGAACAGACTCAAAGGCCTTTTTTTTTTTTTTTATTTTAAAACTGACAGGTTTGTATAATTTTTTAATTAGAGATACAGGTGAAATGGAACATGTGTAATCAAGCTTCTGAGCTTCCTGACTGCTATTTTCTGCATCCTTTTCAAGTTTGGAATAAGGTTTGAAATACGGACTTCAAAGTATAAATACCAGTCATAAGGATTTCTTTGCTGTAGCTTAAAATTAAATATATCAATTCAGATTCAGCCACTTGCGTATCAGGAACCTAACTTTCAGTAATGCCAAGCATCTCTAACTCACAGAGCTTAACAAGAGCTCAGTAACTCAGAAAGCAAATCCTACCAGAGAGGAGACAAATTCAGGTACCACATTCCACAGTTTTAGCCAGTGAATATAAATAATGGAAATTTAAAAGAAGTACAAGATCTATCAAGGAAGAAAAACATATTAAAGCTAGGACTTCAACTACCAAAAATACAGTGGAACGGATTTTTGCAAAGATGTTGATGTAATCTTCAAGAACATTTCTGATGATTTACTGCAATCCTAGGATGCCAAATGAGAAGTGAACACAGACTTGTCCTTAACTGGATTACAGAGAGCTTACTGAGAGCAGTGTTTTTTACTCTGATCAAGTTCTTGTTATGGTGGACATGATCCTGTACATGCAGCTTCTGCACGTATTTGTCACACCTTCATTCATCTCCTTTAACGTGATCAAAGGGACTGTGCTGGGCACCACTGAAAACAGGGTGTGCTGGCTGCTCATCTGATAGGTGTGTGTAGATAAACAGGGTCTAGAGCATCTTTAGGGCTGATCAAACTTAGACCAGAACCCCTTCTTAAGTTTGCTTAAGCAGCCTCACAAAACTAAGAAGCTGTAACCAGCTTGGTGAACGTTTCAGTGGGAAACTCTCTTGTGTACAAAGATGCCCGTGCAGGAGGATGAACTACTCAGTACCTGGCATCATTAACTACATCGTTAGGTCAAAGGCACCTATCCTGCGGTGACTAGAGGAGAATGTTGCCTGAGGGAGGAAACGACCTAGGTACAATTATCCATTTTCCTTACAAAACCATTACTCATCACGCTCCATGAATTTCCCTTCAGTTTAAAAGTGAAATGAGTCACCCTTCTAAAAGTCAAAATTATAGGATATAATGTGCTCAAGCTATAAAGGCTGCATTAATTTCAAATAAATCTCCACTTGAAAATAGTTTGCATTTTAAGCACGTCAAAGGAAAACTGTGAATTTATGTCATTTATATACTGTTGCCCACGATCTTGACTGGGTCTATAAATGCTATCACAGGTGAATATTAAGATTATTAAGGCAGCTTACTCCTCCATATTTTTTACTCAAGCAGAAAAATATATTGTGAAGTAACAGATAAAAAGAGCATGAGCAGATTTTTCTTGTTAAATCTTTTTGGAGAGAGAGGTCTGTACTACATTTTATTTTTAAGAAGTAATTCCCATTTGTTCTTAGAATATTAATTTGTACTAATTTGCAGTGTCTCTCTTTAACAAAAACCTTTTCAAAACTTAGAATGACATAATGTGCTATGTTTATTTGCTAAGCATTTTGAAATTCTGCAGGGCAACAATTTCTACCAAAATAAAACATCCTATTTACCTATTTTTTTACCCTTACTATTCCTTAACTTTATAGAATATTCCTTTCTCCTCCAAAACACAGGCTTAATTACACACAATACAGGATCTTTCCTTAAAAAGTGTAGAATCATTTGGCTTAAGCATCTGAGTAAACAGAAATGGTAATCAGAGATCATCCTGCTTTTGACAGCTTTCCTGGAAAATGGGACAATCCCTCATTTTATAAAGGAATTCTCTTTGCTGCCACAGTCACAGGCTATTTTGATATTGAATTGAACAGAAACACTGCAGATGAGAACAAACTAACATGATTTATTCTCCATTTGTGTCAGAGCTGATACAGTATCTTTATTTGTTTGATCTATCTTCATAAAGTTACTTCTGAAAAAATCATAAATCAGTTTTCCCAATGCGGTTTTGAGATGTTTTCTCATGATGCTCAGTAATGGACTACAAAACGAAGCTTAAGAATTTTAAGTGATACACTGAATTCTGATGGAGAAGCAGGATGTTATACAAACTTTAAAAAATATACTAAGAATTACCTTTTGGTTACAGGAGCCATTTATTTTGGCAAATCTTCTGAAATTAGACAATTTCATTCTGAATGTTTGCTGAATCTAGCTAACCATTTTCTTCGTGTAAGTTATTAAAGGCAAAATTATTACTAGTAATTCACCTTATAAGGATAAAAATATTTGGGGATTCAGACAGGAGCTTCTTTTTGGTGATTGCCTGATAAGCATTAAGATGTAGCACAGGGCTGGAGCTATTAAAAAGCTGATAGGAATTCTTATTTTCTCAAAATATATTTAAGAAGTAGCAGTGTGCAGGCATTCGATTGTTTTAAATCTACTCCTTTTTCCTTCAAAACCCAACCAAAGCCCTGAATTGGACTCAAATTGGGAGTAGTTTTGATTCAGAAAATTTACCTTACTGAATAAGATATAACAGTTTTAATTAGTAGTTTTATATTTTAAAAAGTCCCCGAAGAAGAGAGCAAAACCCAAAACTTAAAAAGCACATATCCACAATGTAAGTGAACAGAGTAACCGAACACTTACCCTAAAGCTTGGAAAGATGGAATGGAACGTGCCCAGTGCATGGACAAGAAAAGCAACCTGGAGGCAGACTCACAGATATAGTGAACATTAAGATAATCAGGCATAGGAGAAGGCATGGTGAGCTGCAAGAAGAAAGTAGGGGAGGGGGGAAAGAAAAAAGTGCAAGATCGTTATTTTACTTTCTTCATAATATGCTTAGGAAAATTTCAGTCTTTTGAGTTTCTTTTAAGTGAAGAAATAAAATTGTTTTTTAAATTAACATGGTATAATCCTGACACAAAACAGAATGACTGCCTTTTGCATTATTAGCCATACCATTACATGCTGTATGTTATGTAACTACAAAGCAACAAAAAAGACAAAAAGTTTGATTCATAAATGAAAATTCATGACTAGGACAACTGGAGATGGAAAATCTCAAAGCTCAACTTCTGAGACATTCTCAAAGAATAAGAGAGAATAATCACTGTAACAGGAATGAAGTTGCTTACATTAGAGGAGTTACAACTGGAAAGAGAGAGAGACAGAGAGTGAGTGTGTGTGTGTGTGAGTGAGAATTCATTTCACAAAACATCTTTTCTTAAAAATTTTTAATTAATATTTTATGAATAAATACATGAGAAATCTTTTGGTGTTTGAGTAAAACACCTAATACACAGCTGCTCCCAAGTCCAAAAAATATAACCAACATACATCAGAAAGGACCCTTCTCAATGTTAATAAGTAAAATCAGTGATGTCACCTGCATATGTGAAGAAAGACATTTGACCCAAAATAGCTTAGAACTTGTAATTCTGTCTTCAGAAATTAATACTTTTTAATATCATGTTCTGGCTAATGCAATTTAAAAAAAAAAAACCCTGACATTTGCATTAGAGATGTTCATTTGAATGATCAAAACAGATGCTGATAAGAGGGGTAAAGTTTAACCAAATGCCTGTTACTGATTAAGTTTTCAGATGAGCAAGCTTTTTGATTTGTCCACAAAAAATGAGATGATGAAAAAAACAGATAGAAGGAATTTCTGCAGGCTTGTAAAGTGAGAAATAAATCCAGAAAAGATATGGCTAACTAACACAGAAACTGTAGTTAATTCAATTCATACCATACTAAAATAGGGTATCTACACAAAGAAGAAACTGACAAATACACTTAGAAGTCTCCAAATCCAGTTGCAGATTGCATCAGATACACCCATTAACAAGTGAGAATGTGGATGCTGACTCTGCTTCATGCAGTGAAATGCTGACTCTGCTCCATGCAAATACTTTGTCTATGTAAATCCTTTTGCATGGATTACTCACTATTTTTAAGGTAAGAAACTGTAAAATAACCAGTGCAGCTAAACCACTGCAGAGCACAGTACTTTTTCCCAAAGAGTTGACCAGTGAACAAAAGCAGTTCATTCACTGGAAATTAATGCAAATACCTGAACAAATACTCCTCTAAGAAATTCAAAATAAAATTTATTCAGATCATTATTGCACATTACTATGTCAAAACAGTTATAAACAGTCAACAGTAAGAAAGTGTTCAGTACCCTGAATGCTACATGAGCATCACTGAGTAGTGGCCCCTCTATTTCAACGATGTTCATGCTTGTTTCTCCACCAAGCAGCTGTGCACTGGCGTCAATACTTTCAGAGTTCTGGCATGCTGCGCTCTCTCCTGGATTTAATGCTTTTGCAAGAGTGTCAAATGCCCTGTAAGATCACAAACAAACAGAAAGAAAATTTCATTTTAGAGACTGTTTCAATTTAAGAGGAACCTGCACAAGTCTGAAACCTGTATGCAGAAGTCTGTTTCAAAGAGTGAGATGTGGGAAATAAAAGTCAGTAGCATACTTTTCCTGACATTCCACCGAACTCTGAAACAAAAATTAGCAGCAGATCCTGTTTACACTAGTTGCCAACAAATTCACAGTTTTGACATATTGGTTGTGCTGCTGAATCACAGTTTGCTTTTCAAGATCTCTTTAGTGATGCTTACTGAGAGCACTGGCATGAGCGTTTTGAGGACACGATGATCAGACTGCTGTTACAGTCACTTAGCGCATGTATAAATTTTACAGGCTTTTACTGCTCTGAAGCACAGAGCAAGACTTTTTTTTTTTTTTTTGGTTAAGTAATGAGTTGTAGTTAGATTTTTCAACTTAATTTGAAAAGACTGCTTCCAAATAAGGAGGAAGAGAAAGCCCTCCCATGCTTTCAGTACAATCCTGAGTACCCTCTGCTGTCTGGCAGTGACTCTTGGCTTTCACAAGCACAAATGCTAGAGGGCAGATGTCAGGACAAGCTCAGATGCATTACTCAGTATTTCACTGCTTGGTAACACGTGTTGTTTTTCTGTTCACAAATACACCTGAGAACCACAACTGACACACCTTCAATCAAAAATAACACAGACTTGACCACTGCCGACAGACAGATGATGTATCCTGGGAATAGCATCATTTCTATGCAGCGTTGCATGAAAAACTTATGCACTGAGGTCTGAGATCTTTACAAAAGCCGATCATCAGCTTGTATGTAGAGCTCATTCTCAACTTAGAGACATGTTTATTACCACAGAGTTTAAAATCACTGATTTAATACCTAAGTCTCGGTAGAACTTGGCCACCTTCTCTACCCCCACACTCTCTAGCTATAGAAATTCACTAACATGCTAAAAAAATCGAGCTGTTTGACATAACTACGCACAACCAAATGAAATATCACAATGAAAGAGCTGCTAAAACTGCCTCAAGGCTCGGGATGGTAAATGAACTACCTTTTGGTCCTCACTAGCCTGGGTACCTTAATGTGTACACATGAGGGTGACTGGGGCATGCACAAGTGGACTGTACAGACACACCTGGGCCATCTTCTGTCTCTGGTATATGCAAAGCTGGCACAAAGGGAAGGCATTCATGGCTCAGCTCTAGAAACTATACTATGGACTCCTGCTGGAAGAGCTGAGTTTCAGGTCTTCCACAATTCACTCTTTGCAGTCTTAGGTAGAACAGGCAAACACAGCAGCTCAGTGACAGCTGCTTTTTAGGAAACAACAGAATCTCTGCAGGGCTCTTCATGTGGCAGGGGAGAGAGGAACCAGACTTCCCCTTTCCCCAAAAGGAAAATGTCATATGCATCTGTCACTATCCTGTATTTATTCCAGCACAGGCTGAAGGGTCCTTTTTAAATAGTGTGGGCATGTACACTTGTTAACCATGTCTGCCTATGATACTTTCTTCCCAACTCATTCTTCAATGCTGCTTTCAGAGAAATCTTCTCCCTGTCTTATAAACTGCCAGTAGTACGCCAGCAGAAGTCCGTAGCAGCTTTGCTTCCTCGGGGCTCAGCAAGGTGAGTCCTTTCCCTACATGAAGCCCCAACATGAGCAATGACTGTAAGGTAAGACACCAAGGAAAAGAGAATCTAGAACAAGGGTTGCCTGGGAGCTATGAAAATCTAGCCCACAAAGTGAGAAAACAAAGCATAATCAACATTAAAATACATGGCACTGATATCCTTTCCTACAAATAATTTCGGTTCTCTTTTCGTCAGGCTCAGTCACTAACAGATACATAGGACTGCAGATGAACTGTAAGGAAAGAACATCATGAAGCATTAGAGGACAAGGCAGGTAAAATTACAATATAAAAGCAGTGGGGTGCTTGCAGCAAAGGTTGTACTCGAAGTTTATGTCAGCAAAAGTGAAATTCTAACTACTGTAGCTGCAAGCAATGAATATAATAAAATACATGAAAAGCGTGGATGGATAAAATGTGCTCTCTGAAGTCCCTTAAACTCTTCTTCCTCAATAAACATCTGTGTCTGTTAGATCATGCTGGCATAGGGCCTGACAAGGAAATCAATAATTTAGAGAAAAATTTTAATTTCTCTTTGAGTAACAACTTCCCTTTCATAGGAATGTTTAACTTGAACCTCCCCACTGTAAAACTATTAGGTAACCTACTTGACAAGAGTACACCAAGTCAGAGCTCTTTCAAGCCCTCTGGCTGAGAGAACCTGATGCTTTTTCATAGACAGACTTTTAAACGGAACAGAAACTCTGAAGTTGGCAAAAATAAGCATCTGGAAGTGCCAGCTAATGAAAGATTGCTACATCTCTTTGAACAGCCATAGTATTGAATGATGATATCAGCACATGCAACAATACTACTTACACGGCATGTTCTTACATTCGTTACATAGGAGGACACAGCAAAGGCCAAAATCAGCATCTATAAAAAGTCTAGATTGACTTTCTAAGCAGTATATAAAGAAACGAGCAGAAAAAATGTAATCTGCTTGCAATTACACAAAGCAGTAGAGATCACAGGGGAAATCCAGTATTTCAGCCACTACATGCCCATCTTTTCCACTTAACGGATTTACTCCGCACACTCTTTCAGAACAGCACATGAAATGTAGACGGTGTGTAAAACATTGCAGGCACAGCAGTCAGAAGCTTGCATGAGACGACAACCAAGGAAGAGCGTGATTGTGATTGATGGAATAACTGTGGTATATACAGAACTACACACAGGCTCACCACAGTGGCTCAGTTAAAACCAGTGCAAGACACAAGTTTGTAAGATATTCAGTGAATGTATTCATACTGATAGTGAGAATTCTGTAACTTCTCTCGTGTAGAAGGAAAATGCTTTTCAAGCTTTTAAGGTGATTAATAGTTACAGGTATTTAACTATCACACAGATGAGATCCCTTGAGAACAAGTTTTCCAGGATCATGCAAAGTACTAAGCCTATAGTACAAGACCTAACGTACCTTAGTATGGCCAACCAAAAGGTAAGAAAATCAGCCGTAACATTTATACTGAAATTAATTTCAAGTACAAACAACTAAAAGGATTTATTTCTCTAATGGAACTTTCTTTTGATTTCACTTGGAAGAATCTTACAGTATTTATCTTCTACACGAGCTTACGCTGATATTACTATTGCTTTTAAAGCAGATAAATTTCCTACATTGTGATGATTTAATTAATGGTCTGAATTGACAGAGACCTTCTTGAAAAGAATAGTATTTTTACGTGTAATGTGCCTTACCTTGTAACATCACTACTAGGTTGTTCTTCTTGCTTGGGTTCAGATAATGATGCATCTCCATTACTTAAACTCTCAATCATGGATAGCTCTGTACTGCTTTGTGACATGTCTTTGCATTTACTGAGATTTGCTAACGAAGTCACCACGTTTGCCAGTGTACTTAAATCTCCTTGACATGCTTCTACCTAAGGGAAAAGAATAGCTTTTAATTCTCAGTTAATTGGCAGCAGTTAACCTGCAAGAGAAGAGTCTAACTTTCACATAAATGAAGAACTGAGCTTGTGCAAAGATACACCTGTAAGGAAATGGTTTTCAGTACATGGGTAATCACAATACAGAAATTAGACACTGCACTGCATCTAAAATATTTCATATTTTGACTCATTTGTGAAATTAATAGCTATGTCTTTCAGAAAGAATACTACTGATGGTAAGCAAGTGCAGAAAGAAGATTTCACATCTCTACGCACTAGTCCGTCACCAGGAATATAAGACTGCTCTAGATTATATTTTTAGCATCTTCCTTCCTCATGTAAATGAGTCAGTAGTAACGGGGTAGGAGAATGTCTGAGAAGAAAGAATGCATGGAAAGTCACCTTTATAAACAAGCAGAAAAATAATTCTGCTGGAGCCTTTTTGGTGTTTATGTCTTTGTTTAACTGCAAAGGAACAAAGTCATTTAGTACTGGCTAGCAACTCAGAGAAGCAGTAAAACGTGTCCCACCCTGTCCTACCAAAAAAAAAAAAAAAAAGCACATTACTACAGACAAGTATGCTGCTGCTAACACCAGACAAAGCAAGCAAAGCAAAATGCATGAAAACAGTATGAGGTAATTTAGTATCAGCTAGAAAAACACAAACGCTTCCTACTGTGCATATGTGAGGAATTTACCACATGGCTTTAGTGGATCCGTAAGTGCAACAAAATGGAAACAAAGAAAAACCAGCTCAGAAATAGGATTGTTGATGAGATAGGTCTTATCAGCTTTGCCAAAAAAATAGCGATTCAGGAGAAAAAAATCCAACCATATTTACAAAATGCACCGTGATAATGCCAAGTAAAGTTCTGTGAACACCTCGTTTTACTTGTACAAAAGAGTGAGACAAGTGTCAGGATTATCCCAACACAAAAATTAAAATAATACAGCCCTTAAAGCTCTCTAAAAATGTGAAAGAAGGACCAAAACTTTGTAGTGTATTTAGCATTTTAACTGTGTGAGGCTAAGAGGATTCTTGTAAAGAGAAGGCCTTTGTAACACTGGTGAATGTTGTAAAGGAGTGTTTTAAAAATTAACCAAATAGAACACCCTTCTCTCCTTACATATACAATTACAGCAATTAGCTCTACTCATTATATCAGTCACATCATCACATACCTTATCTGGAGTCATCAGCACAGTAGGCTCACTTTTTATTGCAGACGGATGAATGTTAACAAACATTCCTGATTCCAGCAAACCCGTTGATCTGACAGAAAACGGCACAAGTTTTCATTTTGATTAATTTGAAAATTGAATTTTCCTTTTTCAGAAGACAGAGACAGCCACTTCTGAACCCAATTTACATACCTCGCTGTTTCATTGTCTGTTACAAAAGTTGGGGTTGCAGCTAATGGGCTACGAAGATCTTTCCGAATGTAGATCTTTTCTGTAGAAGCTGCACAGTTAGAAGATTTTTCTCTTGACACTTCAATAGGTTTCCTCTCACACTGTACAGCTATGGAAATAATACCCAACTATTAAATCACACCTCGAATTACAGACTAAGCAATAATACTTTTTTCTTTATTTAATATTTTATTTTAATAATAATTCTGAAAATAACTAAAATATATATAAAATATATCCCATAACCAACAAGCTAACAAGTTAGATAAAAACCAGCACACTGACTTGATGAGTTCTAAGTGAAATGGTGTAGTAGTCAAAGTCTGAGATCGAACATACGTAACATTTTCAAGTTACAATTAAGGGAGACATCCCTTCACTTTTAATTTGAATCAAAGTGGAAGCTTAAAGCTTCTCATTCTCTCAGTTTCACTATCCCACACTCTCACTTCCTTTGTAAAGGACTCATGGTACGTTTTTCTATGGATTGTGGGTCTGTGTTGAACCCACGTAACTTCATGCACTTAGAGAAGCTTCTCGAGTTAGGACCTTAGACAATACAGAGGGAAAGGTACATTCAAAAAGTTCAGTTCAGACCATTTAAGATCAATCTGGGCAGCACCCTGACTCACAGTCACTGACTTCAGAGAAGAAGTGGATTTTTAATTTGAATGGCTCAGTGAAATGAGGTGGAATGAATCTGGGCTTTAGCCTACAGATATATCACCTTGCTTTGAACATTAAAATGAAACTTACAGTATTATCCCCTATGGGGAAAATGTGGAAATGTGAAAAATGTGTAACTTAAGATAAAAAAATTAAAAGCTTTTCAAGATAGCAGTAGACTGTGATGCTATTCAGACTTTTACACTGATAAGTATCTTAAACCCCAAATGTCATAATATCAAGTATTGAAAATGCCATTGAAGTCAACCTGCAACCCAGAAATAGTGCTTTAAAGGCTGGGAGAGGGAGGCAAGTATTTCATCTTTCTTTGCAAAGGCTGTGCTCAGTAGCAGGGTCTGACTCTGCTGAGAAAAGGCCAAGACTTCTTCAAAGGACAAATAACCCCCACTGAGGGAGCTACAGTCCAAGATGATGCTAAGTTTTCTTTCCTTTTCCCACCCCATTGAGGAATGAGACTTCTTATCACCAAATGATCCTCTCCCCCACCCAGTATTCCCCCATGACCCAGAGATTATTTTCCTCCCTTCCGATCCCTAACCCCAGTGAATTTGTTCTGCTTAAAAAGTCTTCTGTGGAGGGGCCTTTTCTTACTTAACTGCCAGCTGAACTAGAGGGTAAAGATCCACTTTCATTGCCCCAGCTTTTCCTCTCTTTCTGAATTAATTTCCTCTGTGTTACTGATTTCTGCTGACAGAAGCAGGGCTGTAAGGAGGAAAATGTCCACAGGTTCAAGAGGGTCAGCAAAATAAGAGCAGGATGACAGAGGGCAGAGAACAAGACCAATACTGTATGTAGCAGCAGCGTCACAGTATCAGGTCTGAAGAATTTGTGTTTTATGTGATTTTCTGTGCATTTAGTATTCTGATACTGCTGTGATATTTCAATACCCCTATATCCAGTGTACTGAAAGCTAAAAAGGAACTTGGAATCTGCAGGAATCGGTAAGAACTGAACTGCAGATCACTATGGATTTCTGCCTTGTGAATAACTGTCTCTGCAGAGCTTTGCCAAAAGTGAACAGCAATTGCCAGTAATCTTAGCTGTGGAAAAACTGAAAGGAAGGTAGAATTCAAAAAATTCAGTAGCTGAATTTACACATAAAAAAGTTGAACTGCATAAAAAAAAATGCAGACATGCTTGATATTTGCCACATAGGAGTAACAATTCACTCACTTTCATCACATGGGATGAGCTTATTAAGTTTTTAAAGCAAACACTTGAAAGCATTTCATATTTCTGATACACCAAACTTGTACAATTCTTTAAATGAAAAAGATACAATGATTAAAAATACATAATCAAGGTGACAATTTGTATCTACACAAAGCATATCTTTTGTAGCACAAAGTAGCTGCCAAGGAAAGCAATTTGCTCCTATTCAGACTTACAATCTTGTTTCATGCCAAAGGCGATGCATCTCTGCAGCCTGCAATACTGACAGCGATTCCGGTGGTGTTTGTTAATGACACAGTCTTTTGTTCCTCGGCAGGAATAAACCAAATTCTTCCGTATACTCCTTTTAAAGAATCCTTTGCATCCCTCACAAGTTACTGCTCCATAATGACGCCCTAGTTACAAAGTAACAGAAAACGTGACATTAATTTTACAGTATAATATTATTTTTTAAGACTTTATATTTATTAAAAACAAAGTATTTGCTATTTTACCCAGAAAAAGAACACTCTTTTTCCCCATGGGTTGCAGATCTTAAAATATATTGGGGCTATAGAACAAAATAAAAAAGCAAGTGAACCATTTCTCTAGTTCAAAGCACGTAAACAGGATTTTACAAATAGGCAAGTTGCTTATTAAATTATTTCCTTATCTGTTGACAGTAGTGTTAAAAAAGGCTAAGAAAACAGGTTAGCAAGAACACAGCAAAAACTATTTTAATTCATACATTTCTCTAGCAATTTTTCCTACAGACAATCCCTGCGATTGCTCATTACAAGCTCAGCTGTCAAAATTGCATGCATTAAATCCAACGGAACCATGGAAAGTGCAAACATGGCATTTGGGCATTTGGCAGCAGTAGGCAATCACTTCAAAGCTTTACTTTCACCTTTCATTTCCCTAACAGGGTAATGGTACATCCATAGTTCTTGCACTAAAACATCAATAAAAGAATCATCTAGAATAGCTACAACTTTTTTTTGAAGACCAGTTCCATGAGTTTTCTGTACAATATAAAAATTTCTATGATATACAACAGAAAGTAAGTTTTAAAATTATTTTTAGAAGTAAACTATTTTGATTTTGCATAAACTATAAACATTTCTAAAAAGGATTGATGAAGGCATGCTTGGCAGTTACAACAATTTTAATTTATGAATCCTTGAAATACCCACAGAACATTACAAAAATAAATCACAAATACGACCTAATTTAGGAGAAAACACTTTTAGATTCTTTCCTGAAGTTTCTAGAAATTCTCACGGGTTTTCTATATTCCTTTATCACAACCTTTTTGCCACTACTAAAATGTGAAATTTCAAAAGCAACATATATATTAAAAGAATAATGTGTGAAACATTTTTGCGGCAGCTGGATTATGAATATTTATTCTGCAAAGTACCCGTGCTGCTTCTTCACCTACTCTTTGATGTAGCTTCTTGGATTCCAGCTTGGAAGTGTCTGCAAAGCAGTTTTCATGACACTGCTTGTGACATGAGAGGCTCCCCAAAACCTAGAGATGCTCAGAGAAACACGGCACTCTCCCCAAAGTCATTGCCACTGCTCAATATTCCAAGGTCAGCACAGGAGGAACACCTCCTGGGATCTCCAGCCTCTCAAGGGAGACTCCAGCCCTCCACTGGGGAGTCAGAGAAGTGTTAACAATTAGAATACACCAACCAGATCTTTGCCTTAAGTTTGACAGAAATTTCCTCAAGATGGGTGAAGTCTGACGTGTATTTAGAGCTCTAGCAACTGTATTTTTAATGTTACACTTTGCCAATTTTTGGAAAAAAACCCTGTAATTGATTTTATTTTCTAGGAAGTTTGCTCCCTGCTGAAGGGAGACCTCGCAGGTTCCTCACTAGGGGAAATGGAGGGGCAGGCCCTGACCTCCTCACTCTGGTGACAGGACCCAAGGGAATGGCATGAAGCTGGTCTGAGGGATTTCAGGTTGGATGTCAGGAAAAAGGGTCTTTACCCAGAGGGTGGTTGGGCATTGAACAGGCTCCCCAGGGCAGTGGTCACAGCACCAAGCCTGAGAGAGCTCACAAAGAGTTTGGACAATGCTCTCAGGCACACGGTGTGACTCTCGGGGATGCTCCTGTGTAGGGCCAGGAATTGGACTTCAGTGATCCTTGTGGGTCCCTTCCAACTCAGGGTATTTTATGATTCTATGTAAAACAACAATAAACCCTATCCATGAATACTAGAGTACCATTTAGTGTAATTCTCCACCACATGTAAAGAGATTTATATATGTATATGTATATGCATGCAAACGGTTATAAGAATTTTAAACCGCTTTTATAAAATTGCACTGTCTTAAAAAAAAGAAAGAAAAAAAATAAATACCTGATGCTTTGTCTCCACATACAACACACAGATCAAACACTTTATTTAAGCCCTGTTCATTGGGTGAGTTGTCTGTTAAAATCTGAAAAAAAGTGTGAAAGAATTTAATTTTTCTTTTTCTTACCATCTAGACAGTAAAATACATCTCATGCTTGTGGTTTTTGCCTAAGACAGGGGGCTAAATCTACAAAGTATCATGTTTTCTTGATTACATCTAATAGTCTTCAGAGACACAGAGCAGCTACCTGCCATGCCACTGTGCTCCCTGTCAGGAGGGTCCTTGTAATGCTTCTGAGAAGAATTCAAGATTTCCTTTATCTAAACACTACCTCTGCAAAATGGACTGGCATTTTGAAAAACTTTTAGCATCAGCATAGTCTTACCTTTCGTTCAATCTTATATACTAATGACTCATCTATAGTACAAAAGAGACTGAGGCATTAAACAGATGGAACAAAAAAAATCCCTTGTAAAGGCTACTAGATCTACACTGAGGTTTATTAGCTCCTTTTTTTATAATAAACATAAACTTGGACCAAAAGAAAATGTACTCTGGACACTATCATTAACTATCAGTTGGTATCATAGTTTGGCTTTCAGTAACAGTTTGACGTTATTAAAGTATTCTTGTCTTGTCTCATTCATTTATCTCTGGTACCTGTAAAGCTTTGTAAGAACATCATTTTAGAATCCCAGTACTACAGGGCAGGCACTAGAACCTTCCACTTAATCTCTGAAAACTATCCCACCGCAACATAAATAAGGCACAGCAAAAATTCCATTTAAAAAAGGAACACAAAAATCACAAGTAACAACCAAACATCATCTTGACATAGAAAAGAAAAAAATATTCTTCTCATTAAAAAGAGACTATAGTTTAGAAAATAGAAGAGTTTTTAACTTCTATGTGTCTTAAAGGGAAGCCAGGCTCCTCATTCTTGCTTCACTTATTCAGAACAGGACCTCTAATAGAAAGGGAAGTAACTGAAACAGAAAGTACTCTCACTTCTACAGAGAAAATGAAAAACTTGTGCTTTTTAGAGTTTGGAAAACAGTACAGATGATATACGTAGGAAAGTTTAACAAGCACACGTCTTTCTAGTTAGCCTTGTTAACAGTACTGTCTCTGAGAGTCATCTCTTAAGCTTTCTTTAAAAAAAACACCAACTTTTTAAGAAAAATAAGACAATGAGTTAAGAGAATATTAACCTTTTGATCCTTCCAAATTTCCAGTATTATGTATTTTCATGATATTATATAAAATACATATAAATAAATTCTAAGTCCTTCCATAAATTAAAGCTGCACTGAAATGGGAAGTTCCACATAAGGAAGGACTACAGAATTGGCCCATGAGGAGATAAAAATCCCAGACTCAGAGAACTCATTAACTGACCTTGAACGTGAAGAATAAAAAATATTAATATGAAGAAGAGCCACTGAAGTTAAAACAGATGATGGGAGAAAGGGTCTTGCTAAATGAGTCAATGTAAAGATAAGATGCAGTAACAGAGAGGTTTTTGGCAGAACAAACAAATGGGCATTTCAAGTGAAAGCTACAGAAGAAGAAGAAGAAGAAAACAGGTGAAATTGCAGATGGAAAGATCATTTGAGGGAGAAAATACAAAAGATCCCAAAGGGGATGCAGGTGAACAACAAATGAATGGAACTCTGTATTTCATGAACTTTTAAATGGACAAAGGAAATTTCTACCCATACGTATCAGCAGACAACAGAACAGTTTAACTGGAGTGAGAGAATACTCTGTTCCCTCTCAAACTGACCTATTTTGCCCAAATGATACAATCAGAACTACAGCTTTCAAATTTTTGTACAGATTTCCTCTTTTCCTGAATTTTGCCTTTTAAACCAGTGTGGCACACTTCTCATCTCTTAAGTTGTCTTTGAAAACAATTTCTATGTGGATTACTCATATCCCACTGGTTTATATTTTTGCTGAGGCTTACCTAAAATACAAAGTGTATGATAACACTAAGCATGCTTCAGTGCCCCTCAATAGGATTGGCTTTTGCTACTGGTCCCCTATTCACAGTAATCAAATTCTTTGGAGCAGGACCTAGGATGTCCATTTGCAAGGAACTGTGAGTTTCAAAAATGAAAGTATTATATAATACAGAGATTCTTTCAAGCTTACACAACATGTGGGTAGTGAATCAGAGTGGACTGGTTCACAGAAGAGCACAAACTAAACAGTCTGCAGGGTCTGCAGCTGAAAACAGATTACTTGAAAGAGGATATCGTAGTGATTTATAAACCCACACACAAATCCTTAATAGTATCTTATAGTGCAAGAGACACCTAATTGAACACTTCTCTCAGATGGCCAAATCAACTTAAGTATTCTTTGCACACCACACAATACTATAGGATATTATACAGACTAAAGCTTATATGGTCTACATAAGTAACAAAAAAGGTTGTTTAACTTTAATAGCAACTATCAAATACGATGGTCTTACTGCAGTCTTCAGATCAGGAGGTTGCTCTGTATCATCAGCTAATGGAAGTAAAAGGATATGCTCAGAGAGATCATTATTTACTTGGCCAGCTTTTAATATTTTTCCTTAAGCAGCTGTTTATGGTCATAATGTTTAAGTGTCTGATAAGGGACTAAATAAATGGACTGTAGCTATCTGAACGTTGTCTGGCCTACCACTGATGTATTTTAACAGCAGCATAAAAGTGCGTGGGTGAATTACACGCGGTAACTGTACCTTAGCCGGAGGGCAGTAACCTCCTACTTCATGCTGAAGGAGGTCACATCTCCCAACTCTTCTTGCATGTTTTTGACATTATTCACATCGGTGCCATCCCATCCCTGCCAGGCTGAGGATGTGGGACAGAAAGCTTGGAAGTTGGAGAGTGGCAACTATGGCAGTGGCACATATAACGTGCATGGGAGTAAGGTGCACTGGGGACCAGTTTAGGCAGTTACAACCCTGGCTAGTTACAGAATCACATTAGTAAACCCAAAATCATTAGTGTTATTTTCTCATCCCCATGGAGTACTGTGTTTCCTACTAAATAGTCTGACCACTACTGTGGACTACAATCCACACAGCTGAACGGCAGATGCAACAGTGTACAAAAAGGAAAACAAGCAAAAGGAAATGCTAAGCGATAAAGAAATGGAGAAAAGTGTATGTTTTCCAACAATACATGAAAACAGATGGAGAGTCAACAAGCAGAAATAAAGGACCGTTGGCATGGCAGAATCTGGAAATGACAATAAAAATAACTGTATTCTTTCTAATGTCATGAGCCAGCATATAAATTTTAAAAGCAATAAATCTACTAAAAAAAGTTTGTTCATAGTTTCTAAGTATCGACAATGAGTCGTAGTGCAAGGAAAATTACACTTTTAAAAAAAAATCAAAAAGGAGAACCCAGACAGACTTATTTGGAAATAAAACATCTTTTCTTATCCCATTTGAATGAAAATTACGAAATAAAGTGGATTATCTACCTGGATGTGTTGTGCAGATATATCAGGGGATGCAAAAAACAGTTGGTTGACACCTGCAGCATCTGGAGTTGCCAGGATAACTTTTCCTGGAGTGGAATCTTGTCTGGCAAGGATCACCTTGCTTGGGGTAGAGCCATCATGATTTGTTAAGATGAACTGCTTGCCTGCTGAGCTCTGATCAAGTGCTGTAACAATCTGAATCTTCTGGCCCGTCTGCTGATCTGTGACAATCTAATAATACATTTATCTCAAATTGTTATGGTAATTTAAGTTAGCTTTTTGGACCCAATCCGGGCACTTGAAGAAAATGGGAATTCTGCCTTTCACATTTGAGAAGCAGGATCATCTTCCCCTCCATCACACAAGAGCGAATTAAACTCAGGCGAAAACTTCGATTTTCACTGTATTTGAAACACATTTCAATCAAGGGTGTTTGAAGTCAAAACCTGAGTTCGTACTCAATTTTTACAACTGGCACATGCTTTTACAACAGTACTGAAACTCGTGACAATTCTAGCATCCAGAACTCAAGGCATGTCTGCAGCTGAGCCCTAAGACCCATCAGGTTACGAGAAATCTTGAGTTCACTGCATTCTACATGAAGTGCTCGCAGCACCTCCAAGGTTTGGTTACTTAGTAAAAAACTTCTTAAAACCACACATGTAGATGTCCAAGTGAATAAAGTCAGCATCAAACAGCAGGAAGAGCAATTATATTGTTGCACCTTTATAAACATTTTAGACTTAATTTTGTGGGGACCTTTTTTTAGATATACATTTCTAAATAAAATAAGTGAAACAGAATCTCTTCCCCTGCCTTTTTTTCTTTTATTTTTTTAAGGAAAAACTGATTTTCGTTTTATAATCAAGAACAGATCTACAGGCTGTTTTTTTCCATTTCATCCCTATTTTCAAGCACAAATACGGCAGAATTTTATTAAATAATCCTCCACTTTCTGCCTACTTTGTCATAAGATTATAATCCTCAGAGAAAATAATCAACATTCTCTCTATATATTTCACTATAAATCTCACTTTTAGTCACTTCATTTCTCCATCAAAATGCCTACATGGAAAACTGCCTGGTTTATTCTGGAGACTACAGAGAATTATCCTACAAAGACTGTTTCCTGCAAACTATTTTGAATTACAGATCAATAAAATAGCTCCTATTAACTTGTTTTTTAAACTATAGCCAAACATTTATGTTTACCTACACATCCCCAACATTCATACTACAGATATGAACTTTATTTGTATTACAGATGACATTTATTTCATTGTCTAACATTTATTGTCTAACACTTACCACAACTAGGTCCATAGTAACTGGGGTGTCTATATTAATTATATTTCCTAGGTGGAGAACCGTGGCACAAAGAAACAGAACGAGGCATAATTTCACGAGTTTTTTATCAACTTTGCTATTGCACCTTCACAACAGGCTTATTACTGTCTCTAAATGCTCAACACCTGTGTATAGTTTACATTTTAAAGAGATAAGCAGCGATGAGTATCCAATTTCAGCAGTTATAACGCAATATTGCCACTTTCAAATATTCAGAAATCATGAGTTTCAAAATACACAAAATGAATGTGTTTCCTTCAAGTGACCTTGTGCTCTTAACACTTAGATGCATCAAATTTCAAATTTTTTTTTCTGCAAAATATGTTTAAAAGCTTATCTAAGAGAAAAGTGCCAGTAAAATGATAAAATTCTAAATGCTAAAGAACAAAAATTATCATGGGATTTGGGGTGTAGGGTGAAAAGACAATGCAAAAACATGACAATAATTATCAACATGATAAATTTTTTGTTCAGTTTTTTCATATATCCACGTGTCTGGGACCACAAGTGGCTACAGCAGTCCCTTATTTCTTCTTTAAACTCCTTTATGTTGGTCCTATATTCTTTAGAAGGCAAACTTCCTTGCCGTTTTCATTTTCTTCTGTCCTTAATTTCCTTTTCCTCGTTCTATTTTCCTTCATTTACAATCTTTATTTCTCCTGTGTAATTTTTGGCTATTTCAAAGTAGCTGATACTCCATTCCCCTTCTTTCCAAACACATCTATTTTATTTGGATTAGGAGAACTCCAATGTATGTTATCCTCAACAGGGTGCACAGATGTACAAAAGCCAAACACAACACTGTCCTGTTTTTTGAATTTCCACACCTGCTCTTTGAAAGACACTCTTATCTAAAATCTGCCTCCCTATCAAATCTCAAAAGCGCAACTGTGTGTACCCCAAAAAAGGTATATACTCCGTCTAGTTAGGTTTATACAAATTATACTCAAAAACCAGCATGTCCCAAACAGCGAAGACACAAACTTGAACTACAGCTGAAATTATTTTTGAGATATATATACACTAATTTATCTTTTTTCCTATTGTAGTCCAGCTGTGCAATTAAAAAAAATATAAGTACTTGTAGACAAATAAGGCAGGACAGTAGGCAGAAGAACCACTGCTACTTCACACAATTCACTTCACCTTCTATTTAACAAATAGAGTCTCAACTCTTCAAAGGGGTTCCTGCAATTCTAGGAGGGTGCCCAGGTAGTTTTCACTACATGATATGGTAGGGATAGCGTTACATTAATATCCATCCAAAGCCATTCAACCCACACAAGTGGCTTCTGCAGCTGACAAGCATTTGACCACTGACAGAGGCATAAGAGAAAGCAGTTTAAACAATTAAGCACGTTCTGTCTGCAGCTGACCTCTTATGGCCATACACCTGCAAAAACTCCACCTACATTGCAATGGGGACACTGAAAAGTGGAGCAGTTCACCACAGTACAACAACTTGCAATACCTAAACGTCGAGGTAAGAAAAAAAAATAATCACAGGGAAAAAGAAAAGCACTTATCTTCTGAAGAAAATCCATCACGACTCAGTGAAAACACATTATCTTTCTTAATAATCTGAAACTCAATATTGCTAAAGCGGTAATGTTATGAAACAGGAATATATCAATGCAGGATTGACTGCATAAAAGATACACTACCCTCATGTATTTCATTTAAGCACCCTGATGATAATGGAAGATATTATTTTCCTTTATTGCTTTTAAGACTTGTCTGTTAACAAGTTTTGACTTCCATTTGAACATCATTTCAATAAATTAAACACCTCAATAACTGTGTGTTCCTATTTTAGAAAAAAGAAAGTGTCTAAACACAAACAACTAATACACCTGTTTATAACAGCCAGTTTTGTGCAGAAATGTCTGTTGAACAAATGTGGCATTCAATTTTCCTCCCAGAAGAAATGCTAGCATTCCCTAAGAGTGACTAATGAAACATGTTTTAAAGAACCTTTTACTGAGGATTTTTTATTTCAAGATTTCAGATAATTAGGTGTATTTAATAATAATAATAAAGGAAAATATATACTCAAAATTACTCAATCTAACATTTGTGGTGGACATTTCACTGAGTTACGTTTATTCCTACAAACTACTTTGCTCTTCACATAAATTCTTCTCTGAGCAAAGTTTTTACTACTAAGTTTGATACTGGGGATATGTTTGTAGATGTCTCTTGCAGGAAGGATGCCATTTGACTGAGTGTTGTTCCACACATATCAAGAGACAACAACCGAAGTGCTTACCATCCTTTTTGAAGACAGAATTAATGAGCATGATGCAAAAAGACAAGGGACAAAGTAGCTGGCTTAGAAACAAGTGATCTTCCAGCTACAGAAGATGTGAAAAACTACATAAAAGTCCCTGTCCTCAGAAATACAACTATTCTACATTCATTATATTTGCAGTAGCTGCAGTGCCTAACCAAGAGCAGGTCTTCCCCCACAAAAAAGCTGTCACACAAGGGTTAGAAGTCTGCCACTGGCTGTGAACCAACAGCACTGTTCAACAGTAAAGGCTCATGGGCTTCTATGCCATCTCACATTCTGATGCTGAAATTGTATCCAATGGCTTCACACTAAAGGGATATTATAGCGTACAGGTATTGATGATGAAAATCAAAGGGAAAGAGATGGTGGTTAATTGATGAACACAAATTAGTTAATAAAAGGTACAGCTGTACACAAAGTGTAGAAACAGAGTGGAGGTAGCTGAAAGAATGAAGACCTACTGGATAGGTAAGACAGATGCCACAACTAGAGCGCAGGTGGGGAGTAATAAATCTTAAAAAACCCCATCATGTATGGGGGGTAGTTGTGGAGAGCCTTGGAAGGTTGAAAGCTTGAACATAATGCACCAAAACAGGAAAAAACCAGAGGACAATGTTTTAGAGTGAAGCCAGTAAAAGAAAAAGCAGCCAAGATTATACTAGCAGCTGGCTCACTTAAATGTGTGGTTTTGTATGAAAGACATATATCTGGGAATATTTTTTACATTTATTCTGCAGTTGGTATTTTTCTCTAAGATGAAAATTAAAAATAAAACGCTTCCAAGGACTTGCACTGACTTTTAGGGCATAAAATATAAAATTTAATTGCCCAAATCTTCCTAGTCTCCATATACACATTTCTATGTTGATTTAAGTACCTACATTGCCAAAAACTTCATACCCTCACTTCACCTGGAGATTATTACCTGGGCAGGCTATGGATTATAATACCAAGACATACCACACGGGCTGGGACAACCAAAAACCAGTATCCTTCTCAGACATTCAGTTTCCCTGCACTTTTTCATGACATCAAAGATAAAATGCAGTATTTTACTCCCCGTTTCTGCTCCAAAATGTAGAAATCCTCCAACTTAGTTGAACTACCAGATCTACAAAATACCCAGCTTTCAAAGAATAGCTTCATTACAGTGTTGCAAAAAGTATTTTTCTGTTCAGTGATTTAATATTTTTGTAATGTTAAAATTCTTACGAGGAAAAAAAAGGAAAAAAGAAAGGGAAGATTGCAATGATGTTTTATTCCTGTTTACATAGAAAGGGTCTCTGCCATCCAAGGCTGAATATTTACATTAAAGCGAGTAACATGATGCGAACAAAAAAGAACTGCATGTGAAAACTGGCAGAAGCAAACAGTTCATCTCTGCTTTTAAAATGCATCAGATGAAGCATACCTGTATTCGTTGTGATAAAGAGAGGCCTGAATCTGCAGGGACAATCTGTATTCGCTGTGGTGTCCCATCCATTAGTGTTTGTGTAACAGCTTCCTGGGAACGTGTAACCTAGAAAGAAGAAACAAATGTAACGGACTGACAATGGATATATTATTTTAATGGATCCACTACCTTAATGGATTTAACCTTAAGGTTTCATCAACTTCTAATTTCTCTGAACAAGGCCATGGAAGTCTGACACTCTTATTCTATAAAGAATGCAAACACTTGTAATCCAATTCAACGCCTTAATTTTTCTAATTAGAAAATTCTGCTTTAAACCTATTTTGAAATACCTTCCAGTGTGAAATTTACAAACACTTTAAGTAAAGCAATTCATTGTTGACAAGTCCATGTATGTCGATCCAACTGAATATTTACCACTGTTGACGTTGATGAGACACAATACCTGCCATCACAGCTGTGCTATGTTTGCACCACATGTACTTTAATGGCTCACTGGAATTGACAGAAGGTTTTCTTGTATGGAAACACAGCAATTGCCAGTTTCAATTCTGTTTTTCTGTTAAAGAATTCTATACTGGGGAACTGTTGAACGAAGGTAGAGAAAATTAATAAATTGCATGAAGTTGGCAAGCAGTGTATCTTGTATTAAAATCTCTATGTGAATGCTCTTAGATACAATTCATGGAAGTGTTTTAACAACTATCATTATTTTAAAAATTCTTCACATCCTACAGGCAACAGCATATGGGGGAAGGTACTATTCACCACATTACCTGTCAATAAAAATTAAGGAGAACTGCCATTTGTAGCAGCTTGATCGGAAAGGTCAGATTGTTTGCAGCGCAAAGAGAATTTGTCTTTACAGAGTTTACAGACACCTTCAAATTGAAATTTTTGTCTTAAATTCCCAGGTAGCTTCAAAACATTTTTGCAGTTCACAAACTGCCTGCAACATCCTGCAAATCTATATTAATAATAATTCCCAGTATTTACACCATTATAGAAATACTCCTCTGCACCTGATTCCCCGTCTGCCCCTCCCAATTAATACAGAGAATATATATGTATATTGCAGTAAAGGTACTGCTTCATAACAGGTTGTGAGGGTTTCTTGTTCCTCCCGGATCAGCTTCCTGATTTTGCAACCATACCATCATCTAAATGCTAGTACCAGCAGACAAAAGCAGGCCAGAACATGCAGCTGGAGTCAGTAGGAGAGGGGGACAGGGCGGTGAGTAAGACTTCCACTTACAGCAGAAACACAAGCTCCCATCAGCCTATGTTGATTTTGAAATTTTGCCCAAAAAAGTGTTACTTTTGGTAGCAGTCTCATAATCTACTTGCTCCTCTCCTCTCAGTTTGGTAGGTAAAACTGGCTGGTTAGTCATCCCGTGATCTGGAACAGGACACTGATGCAGGCTGAAAAGCAGCCCAGCAAACAGACAGACAAACAAAGGCTATTCTTAGCACAGATCAAACCTTCAGTCCAGATCTCCACAGTGCTCAGAAGCAGATGCATCAGAGCAAATGAGTGAGGTTAAGCTGCTGGGGAGATTGCTTAAGCTGCCAGCCACCACCAAAAGAAATGCTTGTCAAACTACTGCCCAAGCCATTTCTGGACACTGCTTTCTAAAAATACCCAATTTTTCTCAGTACAAGTACTTTTAAACAATTCATACACTTCTTTGCTTAAGTAAAGGATAAAAACTCGTTCATTACACAGCAGCATTTTCAGTTCAAGAGAGGTACTTTCAAGCACGAAAATTCTGCATCAGCCATTCAAAACGACAGGTACACGTGGTGATTCAGAAGTGATTAGAGTTTTATGTGCATTTATCTTTGCTTTACAAAATAAGCTACATATTATAGAATTGCTTTACATTTGCTCCCTTAAAATGTCATGATCCACATGCTATGTAAAGTAAAACTGCTCTTTAACCCCACAAAATATCAGCTTGACGGTTTTACTTCTATGCAGAATGCAAGTTTTTTATTGCAGTTAAAAGAATGGTGGTAAGAGTAACTGCAAAATTTGTTAAAAATTTTTGTATTTTTTAAGCGTGTGATGGACTGTTTCAACAACTATGTAGCTTTCCTCTGTTACAGTATACTGGCGAGACTGGAAATGAACCACCATATACTTAGTGTACCCAGCCACAGATTAAGGAAAGAAGAATGCTACAGGCTCTTGGCAGGTAGCTTCCCTACATGAATCAAGAAATGTGATCTTGATGTACAAATAGGAATTATCTCGCACTGAGCAAAAGATGACTAGCAGATGGCAGAATCTGAGAAACGATTGTCACTGCACGATGCCCCATATAGACAGGGTTACATTTTGATTTAATGTTTTGCTTTTATGCAAAAAGTCCTAAATTAACAAAAACGCGTTTGTGAACACCATTGTAAAATTGTTGCAATAATTTTGTGATTTAAAATCCTTCGTGAACAACAATTAATATTATAAAGAAATCAAAACCTATGTCACCAAACACTTCTGACCATTATTTCGATGAAACACAGAAGCATTTTCCATTCTCCTCCATACTGGAACACCTTTTCCTTTCATGTCTCTTTCCTTTCAGGTTCTACTCATGTAAATTTTTCTTGTAAATTCAATTAAAACTACTTCGACATTCAAGAGAATTATAAATGCTAGCAAAAATACTGCTGAAGTTCTCTAGATCTCAAACTATGATTTTTCAGTGCTTACAGTGATTAGGAATGCCACCAAGCAATTAGAGCCTGTAGGTAGGCAGGAATGTAAGTTACTGCATGAAGGGCCCTGTGAGACTGCTTTCCTTGCTGACTCCACCTTTCAGGCAGCACATTCATGCATGGCATGCACCTCTGACAGCAATTTTGGCTAAAGGAGTCCCAGCTTGCACTGCCCTCGGGGCTGCTTTTCAGTCCTTCCAACCATGCGCCTGGTTGGGCTGCACCCTGTACAAAATAAGGACACTGATCACAACCAGGAGGGAGATGACCTTCCTCCACTATGCTGCAATTCATTTTTTTTCCTAGTTTTGTCCGCCACATGATGACACACAGAGCTTACGTGAGCAAGACCAGCAGAGCGTGAGAATAAGTGGCAAAGTGAGGACTGGGGAATGCTTAAGCTGCGCTGCAGCCAAATACGGTGTGACCGTCTCAGACACAGTAAAACCTTGCTAAAGGACAAATCCTAATCTACACTGCTGACAAAACAACAGCCTTGAAAACTGTACAGCTGTGATTTCACCATGAAGAGGAACAGCCAACAGCTCTCTGCAGCACTGCACCTTCACTCCGTCTGTTTTCTCCCCTGCCTTCCTTTGGCTACCAGCCATCTCCTTTGTACTGGCTCTGGTACTCACTGGAGCCTTCTCAGACCCTAATCAATGCTAATCCAGCAGAAAACCTTCCACTTGTTTTGGCTGGGTTATTACTTTGCTGTTGGTGGGAAAATTAATAAGGAAAGAAACAGAAAACCCTCTCTCTCCCATGTTACTGAGATATTAAGTCAGCTCAGTGCCTCCTCGAATCACATTATGAAATTGAGAAACAATCCCCAGAGAGGCTAAACACCATCATCACACCATCCTCGGAGTGGAAGGTACAGCTAGCTTTGACCAGCCTTGTGCTGTCAAAAAGAAACAAATTTAAACAGGAAATACAGCCCTATTTAGACCTCGACAAAGAATTACAGTCCCAAAACAAAACTGCATTAAACATGCGTTTCCATCTAATAAAGAGGACAAGTAATAAAAAGAAAACATCATACATCCCCTAAGTCACTTATGTCCTTTTGACATAGCCTTAGCAACACTCAGATGCTACAAAAATAAAAGCTGTGAGAATATATTCAGAGTAGAATTAATCATCCCATCCCCTACTCCAACCTTTCCATCTGAAATCAAGGCTGAGGGGAAATAAAATTACTTGAGAAGTAAGTCCATGTCTAGACAAGAATCCAAGAGTGGTTATTTCAAGCTAAAAAATAACATTTATTCAAGATAAATAAATTACTGCCTCTGATTTAAAGTGGTGCTAATTTTAAATAGTCTATGCTGTGCTGAAACTTTCTAGATAACTATGGATACTCATATCCACACTCTCAAACTATCTGTGCATCTCTGGCAGCTCTCTGGCTGCAGTACACAGATTCTGCACGCAGTTCACAGAGAATGAAAACTAGAAATCGGCAGAAACAGGAGTTCAATTTTTCTTTTGACACACAGCAAGCACATATATCTGAAAGTGAAGAACATGGTAAAACTTTACTAGTGAAAACAAAAATGACAAATGAATTGCATAGTTGTAAAGTAAAAGCTGAGTCCTGACTTTTTTAACTAAAAGTGAGTAAAGCAATTACACAACCAGATGGCTCTCTGAAAAGCACTACAGGCCCAGAGTTGAACAGCTACTGACTTACTGCAAACACCGCTAGACCTTTCTTAATTTCTGTGGGGTGAACTTCGGCAAAAGAGACTTTGCAGCATAACTTTAAAATGGACACAGTAAGTTTTTCTGCCTTCTGAGGGAAGTGTCCAGAAATCTTGTCTGCACTAAAATTTTTCTCTTGTGATTTTGGTTTTTACATATCAGTCTGTATATTTTATTATTCAATTTCTCTTAAATAGGACTCAAAATTTATGTACCTCTCCCATTTGCTGTTCAAAAATTTGATGGGCCAGTTCCTCTATGGTTGCCATGATCTTTAATCACCAGAATTTCCTGTCAAAGAAAGGAAAGAAGATGCTTAACATCTGTAGTTTCAAAAGTAAAAATATCTTGGGGAAAATATAGTTCACATAAGTGCGTTCACAGTTTTATGAAGATGACATCCCTGCAGAATTTAAAGTTTGATTCTACTATAAAAATAATTAATTTGCTATTTGAAAACATTGTATTGTTTTATTCAAATAACTCACACAGAGACTCCCTGTTTTTCCTCTTCTGCTTTTCCAACAAGCAACAATATAGTAAAATCACTGTGAGAACAGAAGTCTTTCACTGACTATAACATCAGTAGGGACATATTTAACATCTTAAAAAACTGGAACACAGAGAGTTTGGTTAATGCAAATCCAGAGGGGCAAATCTAACCTCTTCGGAACTCACACAGATTTTTTAGTATTAACAGGAGTGCTTGAAGGTCAATTTCGTAACTAACAGGAGGCAGTACTTGGGACACAGAAATAAGTGTTTAAAAAAAAAGATGTTGTTTCGTTATCAACGCTGTAGGTACAGCATAAGCCCAATTCTTCTTAAGAAGAATTTTGTGGGGTTTAACAGACCCTACTACATTAATGCAGTATAAAGGATTCAGATGCATGCCTTGTTTATTTGGCAAGGCATATATTATATTATTGATACACAAATATTCAGCAGGCAGTACTTTAAAGGAACATTCACAAATTATTAAGCACCACATAAACGATTTTACTGACAAAAGCTAATTAAAAACACTGCAATACCTACTTCTTGCATGAACAAATACAGTACTCTTACACTAATACTGGTTTTCATTCTTTAACTTTTCTGGAACTCCTAGGAATTACCTCCTCCTCAGTGAATCTCTAAACCTCCCCAATGAGCCATGCAAATAAAAAATTTAACTCATTTTCAACTCAAATTTAACTCAAGCTAATTCTGCTCTTAAAATTGGAAAGAGAAATCTTTTTTGACTAGAGCAAGAACTGCAGGCCTTGGAGGTGTGCCCAATGGCATACTAAAGCCTAATTAATGTGTGAAAGGGGAAATACAGAAATATTGGGGTACTGTACACCATTCTTAATCACTCGGTAGCACGCTGCATTATTAGCTAAATTAGGACAAAAGATGACAGACATGCATATAGAGATATGATACCGAAGCTTATGCTGAAAAGCATTATCTCCCAGGAAGATCCAGTATCAGCATCCTTCCATGAGCATTCTGTCAGCCCACTTCTGCATCCAGTGAGCGGCAGCACAATCACTATTCAAAGAGCACTTGGGATTTTCAAGGCAGGCAATGTGTCTTAGCCATGTCTTCTTCTTTTAAATAAAATATTAGTAACAAAATGTTGCACTGTTTATATATACAGTGCCAGAAATGAGTGCTACATCATTACAAAATAACAAAAAAATGGCTTTGAGGAATTAATTTGCACCAGCTAGTTGGTTCTCCTAAATCAGATGCGACTGCCCTCACAGTCAAGATGTATTAGTAAAACAACTTAGCTTGAAAACTGAAAGTGATTTAAACTGACATGTTTTACCTTGGAGTAAAGCAGTGAAGGAATACATATGTATTCAACTATGATGCACCAGTCATAGGGAAGCTAGTTCTCAGAGAGGCATAAACCACTAGCAGTGAATTTTTCAAACTTATCTAAAAGAGACTCACTTGAACTACACTTGCATGAACATAGGACCTCAAGTACACAAACAAGACTGAACTCTTATGAGGAAGAGGAACCTGGAGAAAAGGTTGAACCTGTCCTACCTCTTCATGCTGTCTGAAACAAGCACAAGGAGATTCAACCTATGGATGCAGAACCAGCTGTCAAAGCTAGACAAATCACCTGAGTTTAAGCACATAAGGCATGCACACAATGGAAAAGTAATGTACTCACTATTATTGACAAGAATTTACATATTAATCACATGGTGTTTTATGTTTTGACACCTGCACTTTCAATTTGCATGAACATTCAGAAGTAGGTTCTCTTGTGTGTTGTTGCTTTATTTAACTCAGTGATCCCTAAACCAAAGGGCACTGAAAAAACCAGTATTTGTAACACCAGTACTCTGTAGTAAAATACCTTAACTGAAATCACTTCCAATAAACCATGCAACTTTGCTCTAAAGAGCATGTATAACAGTGAAAAAAATCACATTCAATATTTCAATTATAAACTTTTAGACAGCATTTCCTGTTGCAGATCAACTACTGAAATGGAAAGCTGCAATAGGCGTTCCTATCCCATTTTCCATTTTTGGTTTATAATTTCATCTCTTCATTCGCTGGCATACACAGAATGCCCTGAGAAGTCAGTTCGAGCAACTGAACTGGCAGAAACCTCTTCCTTACTTGAAGAGTCAAGGAATAGCAGTTTGAACAGAATTTACATCTTACCCCCAAGGAAGGAGGTCCTGCTCGCCCTGACCAAGCTGGGATGGTCTTGACCACACAGTAGAAAAATTAACTCACTAAAAGGACAGAAAAGTCAGCTGGCAGAAATGCACCCATCATCTAGGTAAGCACACTGAACCGATTTCTTTTGCGGTCAGATTCGTTCTATCGCAGACAAAAGGGAGAACACATTGTTAGAAGTCAAGAGAGGAAAGAAAAGCAGGAAGATTGAAGGAGGAGGCAAACCTCCATTTCTGTTGTTGTTGGTGGGGAGCTGATAACTGAGCTGAACTGCACCACGAAACCGAACCCTTTGCTTTCGGCCCAGCCAGCCGCCTGATGCAGCTCACAAGCCCACAGCCAGTTAAGTGAAGAAGCAAGGTCACCTCTCTGAGGAGCAGCTATGTGTTAAGCTGTGCATCCTGCTCTGGGGACAGGGGAGAAGGACAGGTCAAGGAGAACTGTCTACAAATTCTCAGCTAACTTTGGGACAGCTGTAAAAGGTTTTGCAGTTCATATTTTGCTTACCTAGGGTATCTGTGTTAGACTTCACATCAGGTATGCTTAATCACTCTTTAGACATCCCTGCAAGGAATTAAGCAGAAAAAAAATGCTTCAGCTGTTTTTCTTCTATTATGTAAATTTTTTAATTTAGCACATTTTTCATGTTTTTAAAAGCTTCTTTTCCTGAGTTACTCCAGCCAGCATTCTCAGCAGCTGAATTGTTTCACATGAAATGATAAACATATTCTAAACTCAAAGCTACCTGAAATTGAGAAATGTTCCCTAAACACCTTATAACGTTCATTTCCCAGCAAAGTAAATTACTTGGGGGATGAGGGAAAGGCCGTAGATGTTGTCTAGCCAGAGTTTAGGAAAGCCTCTGACACCATCTCTCACAGCATTCTCCTGGACAAACTGGCAGCCCATGGCTTGAACAGGCGTGCTGTTCCCTGGGTAGAGAACTGGCTGGCTGGGCCCTGAGTGGTGGTGAATGGAGCTACACCCAGTTGGTGGCCACCCACCAGTGGCGTTCCCCAGGGCTCAGTACTGGAGTCAGCCCTGGCTAATATCTTTACCAATGATCTGGATGAGGGGATTGAGGGCACCCTCGGTAAGTTCGCAGATGACGCTAAGCTGGGCAGGAATGCTGAACTGCTGGAAGGTAGGAAGGCTCTGCAGAGGGATCTGGACAGGCTGGATCAATGGGCTGAGGCCTGGGGGTGCTGGTCAACAGCACCTGAACATGAGCCAGTGTGTGCCCAGGTGGCCAAAAAGGCCAATGGCACCTGGCCTGTATCAGCAATGGTGTGGCCAGCAGGAGCAGGGCAGTGATTGTCCCCCTGTACTCAGCACTGGTGAGGCCACGCCTCAAATGCTGTGTTCAGTTCTGGGCCCCTCACTACAGGAAAGACACTGAGGTGCTGGAGTGTCCAGAGAAGGGCAACGGAGCTGGGGAAGGGTCTGGAGCACAAGGCAGATGAGGAGTAGCTGAGGGACATGGGGGTGTTCAGCCTGGAGAAAAAGAGGCGCAGGGCAAACTTCTTGCTCTCTACAAGTACCTGAAGGGTGAAGTTGCACCAGGGGAGGTTTAGATTAGCTACTAGGAAAAATTTCTTCACTGAAAGGCTGGTCAGGCATTGGCACAAACTGCCCAGGACACGGTAGAACTGCCATCCCTGGAAGTGTTCAAAATGCATGTGCATGTGGCAGTGGGCTTAGTGGCAACCACAGAGGTGCTGGGTTGACAGCTGGACTCGATCTTTTTTCAACCTTAGTGATTCTACGTATCATCAGTTTGAGTTTTGATCTTCAATAACCAGAAGTGATCTTCAAGGTGTTCTCATCTAATGTGAATCTTCCTGATTTCAGAAATGCTCTTTTCCATGCTTGTCAAAACACCATGCCACACACCTTCAAAGGACACACAAGGCCATACATGAGAAATGTTTATTGCTAGTATAGGAAAGAAGTAGACTGAGGCAATTGGCAGTTTCTTCCTGTTCTCCTTTCAAAATGAATGAAACAAACCCAGATAAACCCAACTTTACTCAGATGCTTAAGACTGCTAATCACATTTATATTTCCTTTCTAAAGTTATCTAAAACATTGAAAGGACGAAACCTGGAATTCTACAAGACCAGAGATCACAACATTAAAAAAACTGCATGTACTTTTAGGATTTTCTTTATAATGTCCAACAGTTAAAAAAACCTGTAATATTAGTTATATTGTGACTACAAGCAAGAAAGGAGAGCCAAGGCTCCTGCCAACACATCAAGCACTATGTTGTTTACAGACATTGCCCAAATAATTTTTACCTCATTTATACCTCACTTTGAACACTCTTGCAAAAATTATTTTCAACTGCTGCTGTTTCAACCAGCAAGCCTATAGCTGCTTATAACAAGTACTGCTCAGTTGCTCTACTGGTTTCCCTTTTTCACATCAGACTAAGATCCTTGCCTTTACTTTTACCACAAAATTTCTGAAAAATGAAGTGGTGAAAAGTGCTTTGTCCCATGGCCATTTAGCTAACGATACTGTCACAGCTTAAGCTCTTACTTCCTTCTACAACTTTTTGCAGATCTACCACTAAGACCTGAAACACTGTAAAACTACAAAACAAACATAACTTTTCTAAAATTTTCCTTAAAACAGATGTGCTGCTGACAACTATGTCAAATGAACAACATTAAGACTGTCAACGTGATTAGACTGCTGCCTCTGCAAATGTACAATACATTCTAGTTTGGCACCCTTGTATTCCCTTAGTCTGTGATGATCCCTTTGTGTACTTTCTTATTAGTGGTAAATTTCTGGAGCCAGGGAAATATCCCCTTCTCAGAAGATACCCAGCACAGAAATGTTCTGCTTCTGTTGCTCTAGGTACGGAGTAACGCAAATATCAGCATCTGTACTCACACTGATTAGACCTGCTTTACAAGGATAATCACTACACTTGTTCTCAAATTTATTTCTTGAGTGTTTGACAGCATTACTTGTCACGTAATTAAATAAAAAATGAAGCTATTTCAAAAACATTTGAAAAAAATAGAAACAGAATTATATATCCGTCTCTTTTTCTTACAAAAGCTCAGTCCCTCCATCCACTAGAAGCAGCATCTAAAAGCAGGCATTTTGACAGCAGGTAGGCATTAGACTTCCTCTTAAATGCATTAAAATGCATTTATTGCTTTCTTCTTCAATCTTCAGACTCAACATGCTACCCAGATCTTTTTGTCTGTAAGTTACATATTGTTAGTTTATGCCCCTAGTAAATGAGTTACTAAGCCTTCTTAGCAAGACTCAGAATTATTTTTAAATGCATCACTATCCTCAGTTAGTGTGAACAGGGTGGTGTGAATGTGGCATCATCAAGTCAAATGGTGTTCCATGGCTACTTTAGATGAGCACTCTGTAGGCCACCATGGCAGTGGAAAACTTTCATTAGCTTGCACCAATTAAACCCCCTCCTCTCTACTTCTTCCTCAGAGCTTTTATGTGCCAGAGTTTTCTCAACGGTTTAGTCACAATAACTTATGAAATACTTACTTTTTAAAGTATTTCAGGCTTCCTTCAACTGAAACGGGTCAGGAAACATTCCCATGAGAGCAGGCAGCAGTTTTGAGGGCTGGTAGTCAGAAGCACTAACCTCTCCACTAGTACAGTTAAGTTACACCCAGAAGACATCACTGTTTAACTTACCCTTCTCCAGGGACAAAAGTTATACAACTTTAATTGTCCTAGTAGGAGGTTCCTATTAATAGCATTTTAAAATATATTACCAGTGTAGACTAAGGACTTAAAAAGTAGTAGCAGGGAGTATGTTTCTTTATGTTTGGATGCTCAATTTGATATAAATGGTAACATCTCTCATTTTATTATATTACACTGTTGGTATAGCTGCCCCACTATCAAGTGCCTTGATTCTGATGTAATACCCTTTAAATGAGTAAGAACAAACCACATCAGCATGAAGATACAACATGGGAAAATCGTGTCCATTCCAAAGATCTTCAGTTTACTTTGGAAAAAAGTGTCATACCCCTGACCAGTTTTACTGGTGCAAAAACAATGTTTGTAAAATTTTAGTAGTTTAACTTACCCTGCTGGCACTGTTAAACCAGTTTGACTCTGTATGTATGGAATGAATAATGATTCTTTTAATTACTATGTATGGAATGTGTCTTAATACAGGGGTCTTTCCAAGATTAAATCAACCTGTTAAACTAATGAAGTTAGACAAGTGGGTTCTAGATACTTCAGAGGTACAGGTACATTAACTAGTTATGACTGCAGAAGTTACTGTGAGCTTTACTTCTTGTTCTTTTATCAGTGTGCTGGTTTTGGCTGGAGGAAAGTTAATTTTCTTCACTGGTAGTAGCTGGTATGGGGCTGTGTTTTGGATTTGCCATGAACACGGGGTTGATAATAAAGAGATGTTTTTGTTATTTCTGAGCAGTGTTTACACAGAGCCAAGACCTTTTCTGCTTTTTGTGCTGCCATGCTGGTGAGGAAATTGGGGGTGCATGGGAGGTGGGTGGCAGCCGGGACAGGTGACCAAAGGTATATTCTATACCATATGACATATAAAAAGTATATAAAAGTGGAAGAAGGAGGAAGAAGGAGACAGTGATGGCATTTTTCTTCCCAAGTAACCATTACGCGTGATGGGGCCCTGCCATCACATCGGATATTCAGCCAGCTACCTGCCCTGGAGACGGCTGAACACCTGCCTGTCAATGAGATACAGTGAATTAATTCCTTGTTTTGTGTTGTTTGTGTGTGCGGCTTTTGCTTTCCCTATTGAACAGTCCTTACCTCAACCCACAAGTGTTTCAGCTTTTACCCTTCCGATTCTCTCCCCAGTCCCACTGGTGGGGGAGCGAGCAAGTGGCTGCCTGGGGTTAAACAACAACATACAGTAAAGACAAATACAGGAAGGTCAACATGACTTTTTAGGAAAGCTGAAAAAGTTAATATAACAGAAAGCTAACTGGAAAAGAAGAAGAAACTTAATCTGTCCCTGTAGTCAAACTGCTTCAGTATTGAATGATTTCAATACACCTCAAAGTCAACTAAGGATTTTAGCTCAGGTCATCACGTTGGGCTTACAGGTGCTCTGTACCTTAAAATGGAAACTAGTCCTCATTTCCATTATCAAACTAATCATATACTAATTAAGAATTCAGCATAGCCTTTGCCAAAGTTGTTTAATAAACTCCTACACATAAAATAGAATGCACTTAACAATCCCTCTATGATTAAACGTGCCTGAGTTAGTGCTCAAATAAGTTAGAGAACCACTCAGGATTTTTTTATACTTTAGAGCAGTTTTCTGCAATGCTTTATAGATAATAAATTAAGCCAAGGAATCCAAACACACTTGTGAAACAAATGATGCTACTGTGCTCAGTGCTTCATACAGGAAAAGCTCAATGAACACGGCACGCTAAATGAGCTGTTCTTGGAGTATTGTTCTATAAACCACATTGTTCAAGAGGGTAGAACAGCTGGCAGACTTAAAGGAGTAAGATTCTCTTTATCAATAAACTGAGGAATATTTATGTGACCCTTCACACCCAGTTAGATACTGTTTTTTAAATTTGCAAGAGACCAAGATTTAGACAGTGCATATATATGAGACAAGTAACAACAGGAAATTGAAGCAGCTGGACCTGCAGGCAAGCAAGGGAAAATGAGATGCTTGCAAAAGCATAAGGGAGTAATTAAAAGGCACACAACAATACAGAAAGAGATGTGTTTGCAGGCATGCCTGTGCAATTAATTGAAAATCAGTGCTCTCACTGCCTTTTCTTGTAAGCATGTGCTACAGTGGGAGGAAACAGGAGAAAACAGAATCACTAGGACACATTTTCAGGTGACTGACAAATTTCTACAGTTTGGGCCACCAAAGCGATAGTCCCACTTTTAGGCCTTGGCTTCTGCTTCTTCTACCATGGTATCTCTAGAAGCTGCCCCATCAGCTACAGGTGAGCTGACTTAGCTCACTAGTCCCACAACCAGCTGGGAAAGGAAGGAGGAGGAAAGGCAAGGAGGCCGTCTGCAAGCGGAGTCTACTCACAGGAGCACTGGCTACGTGCCGGAGCTAGATAAGGAGACAGCCACTTAATCAGGTCAACCTGCCCTGTGTAATGTCAGCCATAGCCTGCATCTCCACCTGAAGCCTGCCAAAGGAAAAAATGAGAAAAAAATCCCAAACTGGTTCCCTGCACCAGAGATGAAGCTGCACCATGAACCAGGACCAGGAAGCTCATCTGACTGAAGACTTCCCCATTCACTGGATTAGGTTCAGCGAGGTCCATTCCAGCTGGCACAGAAAGATCACACTAACACAGCACAGCAAGTGCAAAGCCTTCTTTCTGAACACATGGAGGCAGTAGATGCTCTATGGTATAATTACAGTATTTCATGAGGTAGCTCCACTGCTGGCTTTGTTCCAGTCTGCCTCCATGGTTGTACAGCTGTAAACTCATCTTCTGACTTTATTCACTCTGCACCTAACAACTGTTACACAGAACACAGGAAAAGCAAGTAGAAGCAGAACCAAGACCACTTCTTTTTTGGAAAAAAGCCCACAATGTTACAACAGCTTATCTATGATGACAAATTGCCTATACAGGTGTTATGCAAGGTGACCATTTGGAGTATTCACTGAACTACAGCCACAGATGAGGTAGATGACACATGAAGGTACTCTAATCAGCAAACCTCTTCAACAGTACTACTGATAACACAACCCTTACAAACTTGCACATCTGCATATCCATGGAAGCTTCCTTCAGATTAAAAAAAAACCCCACAACAAAACAAAAACCACAAACAAACAAACAAACAAAACCTCCATACAACAAAACTGTTTCTCACACACCTTTCCATTAAATCATTGTTGATATTGTCCCATATAAAATATTCTGGGGGATGAACCGATCGAGAGCAGCCCTGCAAGAAGGACTTGGGGGTTCTCGTGGATGAAAGGCTGGACACAGCAATGTGCACTGGCAGCCCAGAGAGCCAAACGTGTCCTGGGGCTGCATCCAAAGCAGCGTGGCCAGCAGGGCGAGGGAGGGGATTCTGCCCCTCTGCTCTGCTGAGAGCCCACTTGCAGTGCTGCATCCAGCTCTGGGGTCCCCAGCACAGGAAGGACATGGAACTGTTGGAGGGAGTCTAGAGGAAGCCACCAAGATGATCAGAGAGATGGAGCACCTCTCCTGCGAGGGAAGGCTGAGAGAACTGGGATTGTTCAGCCTGGAAAACAGAAGGCTTAGGGTGACCTAACTGCAGCCTTGCAGTACCTGAAGGGAGCCTATGAGAAAGATGGAGAGGGACTTTTTACAAGGGGATGTAGTGGCAGGACAATGGGCAATGGCTTTAAACTGAAACAGAGCAGGGATAGATTAGGTATTAAGAAATTCTTTACTGTGTTGGTGGTGAGGGACTGGAACAGGTTGCCCAGAGAAGCTGAGGATGCCCCATCCCAGGAAGCATTGAAGGCCAGGTTTGATGGGGCTCTGAGCAAACTAATCTAGATCATGGCATCCCTGCCCATGGCAGGGCAGTTGGAACTAGGTGATCTTTATGCTCCCTTCCAACCCAAGTAATTTTGTGATTCCCTGTTTTTTTCCTTTGTCATCCACTACACAGGATTCGATTTTGTTAAGAGGGTGTGGGTGTGTGTTTATGATGGTTTTTTTGTTAGGTTTGGGATTTTTTAAATTCCTATGAACATGTGCAAAGCACTCCGAAAAAATCTTCATATTAAGTCAAACTAAGTCATGTTGACACATTGTCCTGCTAATACTTCAGAGGAAACATTACCACACTAAATGGGGTAGTTCTCACACCACAAAGTTACTGCTAAATTATAAACAGCAACCTCAACTTATTTGGAATGAAACAACCATTTATTAGAGCTAATATGACAATAGCAGAGGGGTTGGCTTTATTTTTTTGGTGGTTTATGCTTTTCAAATTTCCACTTTAACTTCCAACAAAGGTATTCAAATACTGAGCTTAGTCCAGCCTGGCTTACTACCAAGTTGAACAAAAGTAACTTAAACGAAACAAATTTAAACAGCCTTTTAGAGAAGGCCTGGCAAAGTCAACAAAATTAATCTAAATACTGATACAGAAAGGCAGTTCTTAGACCATGATTTTCAGGAAGGAATGTATTTCCTTCGAAAATCTGCAGCACTGCATCCTAAGGTAATACAGGACTCAGAGAGCACAAGCCATCTTCCAGTCTCAGAACTGGAATTTTAAAGAGTTTGGTTTTACAAAAAATAAATCCTTTGTTGATTTAAGACTTTGGCAAGTAATGCAGTAATCTTGTGAATTAAAAGCTGACGACTGAAGGGTAAAAATATGGACAGGTCTGCATACACAAGAGTAAGAATTTAAATAACTGTACCTTTGCAGTTTTATCCATAAAATGCTACTGATATAATTCTGTTTTGCAGCAGGTTACCTAATGCCAATAATGTACAGGCACAAGTGTAAAGCGCTAAAAGCAGCCTGGAACAGCACTGAGGAAAGGGAAAAAAAAAAAGCAAAACCTTTATCAGAAAGTAACCCAGGTACAGTTTCCTTTCCCCGGATGGTTACTGTTGGTTGTGCGCTGCAGCCTGCATGTGACAAAAAGCAGACAGCTGTGCCAGGCAGAGCCTGTGGCCCCACACCCTCCCCAGCAGGTTACTGCTTCTTCACAGGGGATGTTAAACCCACCACAGGCCTGAGAGTTCCCTGATCTGCACCAGCCAAAATAACTCAGGTTAGCAAAGGTCGCTGTTCGAAGTGCTTAAGCCAGGCTGGCTGCTGAAGGACAGACACACACCCCCTGTACCAGCTGCAGCACTCGCCAGCTGAGAGCCACACTTGGTCCACCAGCACAACACACATGGACAAGTTCAGATGCGACACCACTCTAGTCCTTACACACAGGTAAACTCCTTATTTAAGCAAGGGGTACTGCTTTTTTCAGGGTTTTTTTGACTCAAACATTAGACACAAATTACTTTCTTTAGGTAGGCTGCTTTCCTTCACAGATTCCAGGGAAACTCCAGCAAATTCACTGGCTGCACAAACTTTAATTACATAATACAATAAGCACACAATAAATTAGAGCAAAAATTGAGTATAGGCATAGGGAACAAACTAATCTTACTATTGTAAATATGAGATTTCACATTATAGATGAAAGTCTGTTTTCACTGGACTAGCACATTAGCTACAAACATCCTGTAGCTGTATTTCACATGTGAGCTATTTAACTGAATTCTACAGTATCAGTGGGGTTTTGGTTTGGTTTGGTTTCCTGTACGCCTGTCTGCTCCCCCTGACTTTTAATAACAGAATACAACCATGAAATAATTCATGTGGAAGGGTACTTCTGGAGGTCATCTGGTTCAACCCCTTTTCTCCCAAAACAATGTCAGCTTCAATGATACACACGTTGCTTAGGGCTTTCTCTTCACAGGCTAAGAACCTTAAACAGAAAAATTAAGGTAGACTTTAAAAAAGCACCAAAACCATAAAAACCCCATACAAAAAACCAATCTCTCCTCATATCCCACGGTCTAGCCTGGGATATGACTATTCTTAAAGACATCGGAACTCCCATGAAACTTGTTCCCTTCAAAAGTACGTTTCACAAGAAAACACAACCAGTAAGAAAACCAGAAGTATTAATAAGCATCAAGGAGAAAAGTTAAAGCTAGTTAATTTATCTACTGAGAGCTTCTTTCTGTAATGAGCATCTTGAATTGTTGTTGCAGAATGCAGCAGACTTAGCGAGCGGTGTCCAACCATTCAGAGCAGCGTGCAGGGAGCACAGCAGCAGCTGAGGACTGCACGCCCCTCCGGGTGACCTCAGCTACCTTCCCTGTATTATCACACACGTACAGCTGACCACCATCACATGAAAATACTTAGTCCTGCGATAAGAGAGGTTCGGCAGTATCTCTTGAGAAAGATCCAGAGAGAAGCAGGCAAACATTTCACAGACCTTCAGGCTTCCCTCAAACAAGTGCCCCTGAGTAAAGCTGTACAGCCAGGAGCAAACTATGGGCTAAATGCTCTGCTGGACATTGCATGTCACAACTGCCAAGCATGGACGAAAGGGAGTGGGGAGAATATCTATTTTCAGAAAAATAACTTACAGAAAAAGCCATACAAAATTATAAAGAGTCACCAGATGAACACTGCCTGAACTGGCACAGAAATTGTGATGTTTTCCCACCGATCAGATACTTCTATTTCTACTTATGTAACGCTGATTCCAAAACCAGGAAGCTGTCCTACAGAAAACTATTTGAATTTTTCCCCATCTTATTTTTCCATGACAAGTGTGGGTGCAGCTCTTCCGGCTACACTACTTTCCCAAGTCCACTCTGCTGACATCAGTAGCTTGGGATCAGAGATTTCACATAAGAAGAATGAATGCCTAATTTGATTTTTCAAGAATCATGTCCACACACTCGTCCTGCAGTAAAATCAGTATCTAGACTTTTTTTCCCTCTTCTGTTGCGTAAGTTCACTTGCACGACACATGGCATCTCCTCTATTCCCTCCACAACGTGCAAATGTAAGCGCATCCTGGGCCATGCGGCCGTGCTTTCTACACTTAAGCCAATATATGGCAACAAAGAGAAAATAAAGACTCCACAAACTCCGTAGCTTAGAAGAAATAACCCACCCAACGAGACAAAATAAGGAACAGCGACAGGGTCATCTGACCCAACAAAAATAATCCCGGGTGTTGCGCAGGACATACAACCTTAACCCAAATAAACCCAGACAGCCGCCAGGGATATACAAGAGGAGCGAACCGGCGGGGTGATGCCGTCGGCAGGCAGAGACAGGCGGGGGGGTTCGGGGAAGCGCACGGTCAGCCCCCGGCAATGCTGAGTGGCAGGCGCGGGGCTCGGGAAGGGGGAAAGGGAGAGGCGCCGAGGCCAAGCTACAGCCCAACGCCGGGGCCCGTCCGCCCCCAGCCCTCCCCGCCGCCCCGGCTCGCTGCCCTCGCATCTCCCCTGCCCGGAGGCCCGCGGGGCTGCGGGGCGGGGGCGCGGAGCCGGTGCC
>VZTA01009233.1:70853-146943 GCA_013398855.1 Mohoua ochrocephala | reverse complement strand
ATCGGGGCGGGAAGAGACCTCTAAGATCACCCAGTCCAACCAGCACTGCTGCCACTGTGACACCTAAACCGCATCACCCAGCGCCAGATCCAGACGCCCCTTAAAACACCTCCAGGCACGATGACTCCGACGTCCCTGGGCAGCCTGTTCCAGTGCCCGACCACTCTAACGGAGAAAAGATTTTTTTTTTTTTGATCTCGAAATCTCCCCCGTTACAGCATAAAGCCTTTTCCTCTAGTTCTTTCACTGCAGGCACGGTAGAAGAGACCAATCCCCACCTCACTACAGCCGCCTTTCAGGTAATTATGAGAGAGCCGTGAGGCCCCCCCGAGCCTCCTCTTCTCGAGACTAAACAAACCCAGCTCCCTCAGGCGTTCCTCAGAAGGCACGTTTTCGAGATGCTTCACGAGCCGTGTTGCCCTTCTCTGTATGTTCCAGCACCTCAATGTCCTTTTTAGAGTGATGGGTCAAAACTGAACACAGTTCTCGAGTGTTCTGCCCATCGAGTGGAGAGCACAAGTCTCCAAGCCCGCACTGCAGTTCCCTGCAGGGAAATGGGAACATGCCGGCATTGAACATCACAGGTGGACAGCACAGCCTTTTGGCTTGGGGGAGCTTGGTGAGCTCTCCCAGCTGAGGCAGATCCATAGGCAAGACCGGCACACTGGGTTTGAGACGTGCAACACGATGGAGGCACACGCGGTGCCTCGTGAAGTTGCTGTAGCAGTTCAGCCAGCTGTGTCTGAAAGAGCTGCGCCTCGCTTGCACGGCAGCTGCAAGTTCCAGCCTTAAATGTCACCAGTGCCCGGAACAGCCCTTGGGGAGGCAATGGCCTGGCTGCCAGTGAGTGCCTGTTCCTGCTGGGGTAGTGCCACAGGAACAACTTGCTGCTGGTCTGGCTCTGTCTCAACATCTGTTTGGACCAAAGCTGTTTTAGCTAATTACTTAGTTAATGCTAATTATTTTAAATTACCTTGATTTTAAGTAAGAGTTTTGTACTTTAAATACATCCTTTCTCCTCATCCTCTTTCATCTGTTCAGTGAAGATGGTCTAGCTGTGGTCAGAGATCCGCAGTAACTTCAAGATCATTTAGGCCACTGGGGCTGTACGTGCAATTTCATGATCTGAAAATCATTTAGACCACTTAATGCAATTTCTACTGAATCAGATTACATAGGCATCAACATCTGAGCAGCAGTGATAGGAAAAAACCCCCAAAGAATACAAGTAAATTTATGTGTTAACGTTAATAAAATTGTGCATGCTCTTATCTTGTCAATTCCCTTACTCTTTTCTTCCCACTCCCAGTCCCACAGCTGCACTTGCATCTATCAACCCTAGCTCAAGATCACTAGTTCCGTCAGTACTTGCAAGCGTCGTATTTTGCTTTTTGATCAAAGACATTCCCAAACACCAAATGGAAATGAGTTCAGTGAAGAATTTTTAAGTCAGAAAAATTAACTTGCTAAGCAATTCCTTTAAGTGTCAAATGCTGCAGCACTCCCAATTTATAGTACTTGTCACTTCCCAAACTAGCTTGAGCTGCACATCCACTTCTTTCTAAATGATGGAGCTTAGTGCAGTTTAATTTAACAAATGCCAAGTGGTTTGCACCAAAGCTTATTTAAGCCAAGTATTCTGATATCCTCAATACAGCAGAAATGTCACTGTAGCCAGTAGAACATACTTTGTTTTTTTCTTAGCAAGTGACCCAGTTCATACTTGATCTGTATAGGAAGGCATGCCTGTGTAGCTGTGTCAGCCAGGATTACAAGAGACACATCCCTATCAAAAACATGCAGAGAAGCAAAACCCTTTCTGCTGCTACTGCAAGTTTTCAAAAAACTGCTTTCAAACGTGTGTCAGAGAAGTATAAGGAGGCAGCACAGCTAACCTGACAGAAAAATCTCTCCTTTACATGCCTCGCTAAAATACTTACGGAATTAAAGAATCATTTAGGCTGGAAAAGACCTCTAAGATCATTGAGTCCAACTTTTAGCCCAGCAACTGCTAAGTCTACCCCCAAATCATGTCCCAAAGTGCCACATCTGCACATCTTTTAAATACCTCCAGGGATGGAGAGTTCTTCACTTCCCTGGGCAGCCTGCACAGTGCTCGGCAACCCTTCGGATGAAGAGTTCTTCGTAATATCTAATCTAAACCTCTCCTTTTGTAACTTGAAGCCATTTCCTCTTGTCCTGTTCCTTGTTATTTGAGAGAAGCAGCTGACCACGTGGCTACAATCTCCTTTCAGGTGCTTGAAGAGAACAGTAAGGTCTGCCCTGAGCCTCCTTTTCTCCAGGCTAAACAACCCCATGTCCCTCAGCTACTCCTCATCTGCCTTGTGCTCCAGACCCTTCCCCAGCTCTGTTGCCCTTCTCTGGACACTCTCCAGCACCTCAGTGTCTTTCTTGTAGTGAGGGGCCCAGAACTGGACACAGAACTGGAGAGGTGGCCTCACCAGTGCTGAGTACAGGGGGACGGTCACTGCCCTGCTGGCCACACCATTGCTGATCCAGGCCAGGTGCCATTGGCCTTTTTGGCCACCTGGGCACACACTGGGTCACGTTCAGGTGCTGTTGACCAGCCCCCCCAGGTCCTTTTCCAGACACTCTGCCTGCTCCAAGCCTGCTGGGGTCGTTGTAACCCAAGCGCAGGACCCAAGGCCAACAGAGGCTGTGATTCAGGTCTACTTTGACTGATACAGCAGAACTACATTTTGCAAAAGGATTTATTAATGCAACACCCTTCATTTGACCTTCACGTAGACTTAACCCCCTTCATTCTTTAGAATGGTTTTTAAAGCAAGACTGATGTGCAGGTAACGGCGACAAATTCTGCCGTTTGAAAATCACTGAATACACAAATTACATAGTACATAAAACCTGAAAATATTAAAAACAAGATGCGGACTCAAATAACGTGAATTTATTTATACAAAAACGATGAATATCCACAGGAATATTTACAACTTTAAACTGTTTTCAGTTACAAAATAAAAATTCTATTCTTCCATTTAGACAGTATGATTTGGGAGTGCTCCAAATAAAAGCCTATTTGGATGGTAAATAGGGGACAGCAGTTACAGCAAACAAATGCACTGGATGTGTCTTTCCAGACAGCTCTTTACATTTTGATGTAATATACATAGTCGAGTAATTGAGTTGCCATGCACAAAAACATTTAGTAAAATGTGTTCCATAGCTGCTCAGTTTGTTTTAAGTCCTTTGGGCACAGTTTTAACTTAAGGAGAATTCAACATCCTAGAAGCTTTAATTTATCCATGAATAAAAATGTTAGAACTAATATTCAATGCTAATGTTTGTCTCATACTCCACTAACCAATCTCAAACGGATTACGAACTATAGATTCTTGTAAGAAGAGGTAGCCAGGTGTCAAAAAACTTCTGGTCTTGTTTAAGTTTAGTCAAATCAAGAAGTGAATATTTTCCTTTTGATGGTAATGAATGAAAATAGGAGGGGAACTGGAGAAATAGGGCAAGTTTGAAAAGCAACCATCTGAAAATGTTATGAAAATGCTTGTGTTGTGGGTTCTTCATATGACACAAAGCACTAATGCAGGAGAGAGGAAAAGAAATATTCAAACATGTTCACAAAGACAATTTATTTCACACAGAATGTGACTGCAATATGTATACTACTGTTTATAAGGCTCTGTTCCAATCTGTTTCTGTCACAGATTTTTTGATTGATCAACTACTTCTGGAAGAAGTCCTCTTATTTTCACAGAACACTTTAAACTATTTTCTCACTCTGCACCAAATCCTCTAGAGGTAGTTTGACGCCACACGAGGCAGAACTTGGGCACCTTATTCAGTATGTGTTTTGACTTTTATTGCTCTGGTTTGCAGCAGGGAAAATATCAAAGCATAAACTGAAATTAAATTAGCTTGCTCCTAGCCAAATTTCTGATTCATTTGCTGCTTCATGACTTGCCATCTTCATTGGTGTGCAGTCCCTATGAAAATATGAAGAAGCTCTTCCCTTTGATACTATAAACTGGAAGAGCCACATCACATCTATGTTATATTGGTATCAAGTTTTGTTTTGGATACAGTAAAAATCATGTCGGCAATCACCCTGAAGAGACACGTTGATAATTTACTTGGCTTCAGTCAGCAGCTGTTTTTGAAAAATAAGTAAAAAAGCCCTTTGTATAAAACAAGAGAAAAGTATTCATTTAGCACATTTGTATTACAATAAAAGAGAATAAAGGCTTTGATCAGACTCCTACTGCATTTCCAACACTATCTGGTCAACTCTCTAGCGTTCCTGAGGGAAGTCAGACCTACAGCCTTAAGTTCCTGATTCATAAGGTACTCTACTGAAATGCTGGAAGTCAATGAATTTTCTTGTATCGTTCATATTGAACATTTGACTTCCAAGCCCACTACTAACTTAAGAGAAGCTCTTGGAAATTAAGCTTCTTCAGAGCTCTGTTAGTATCTTAGACCTGACCTTGAGGTATATTGAGGGAATAAGAGAATTTTGGTTTGCATTTTCATTCTTGGCCTTTCTGTGATAAATACTAACTGTTCCATCATCTCTCCTCTTTCTGCTGTGAGGCCAGAGAATAGCTATTAACGTGGAATTCAAACTACTAATTAGAAGTTAATTGCTCTTAACTTTGTTACCACGACTAGCTTGATTCAGAGGACTATGACAAGTGTTTCATACAGTAAAATTAACTGACTACATATGCATCACATTTGACATAGAAATGGCTTCCTTTCATGTCAGTTTCATAGTCCTAGTTCCATTTATGCTATTACAGTGTTAAATTTTTTTGAAAGTTAAATAGAATAAATGCACCAGAATCATCAGTAAGTATTTCCTAATGAGGTATACCGATGATTTTCTTAAAGAAAAAAAAACCAAAACCCAAACACCTAAAGCTGAATTCTGTTTTGAAGTGTCAAACAGAACAAATCATATTGTAAACAAAAGGTATTTCAAAGAATGGTATGCATTTCAATGCCTTCTGCACTAAAAAAAGCTCTGTTGTCTCGGTATGGCAATTCCAGTTTAAACATAAAATTTAAATATACAATAGTTTACAATTTTTAGAGAAGAGGGTGCACGTATTTGTTTACCATTCTTTGAACAATACTTTATACAGTGTTTTATATTGTGTGCAGAACTTATTTGACAAAAAGTTTTGAAACAAATAAGATATTTTGTCTTTGATTATCAAAAATGTATTTTTACTCTGCTTTAAATTGTTACTGGAAACATAAAAGATAATGCATCCCGCACTTGCTGGAAGATAGCTAATTTAGTCTCTTTGGCATCTGTAGTACTGTAACAGCTCTAGTGCCTTATCCCTGTAATTGCAAAGTGTTTTTTAAAATATTTTTCCCTTTTTTTTTTTAATAATTGAACCGTATTTTGGTTTTGTGATACAGAATTTGTTGTACTGCTTAAATGTACTGGTATGCAAGATTTCATCTGCCATTCAAGGAAAGGAGCAGCAATATCATACAACTTCTCATGAAGGAGCTTACGGAGTCAACAAAGATACCAAATCTGTGAAATTCCTATACCCATCTTCTTGCTAAAATGCAAAGTGAACATCAGCAACTCATGAACCTATACACAAATCACGAGGAACTGTACAATTGCAACAGATCTGTTCTGTGGTTTGTTTTTTATAAAGCACAAAGTTTATGAATCTGTTGACCAACAATCTGCCATTCTGAGGACACTTTGGACTTCAATGCACAAATAATTCTGCCCATTTAAGTAAACATTGGAATTTAATAAATAACACATTTTGTATCAACACAGAAATACATACAATTCTTTAGAAAAATATTACTTTACACGAAAAATGCAACAACTCCTCATCCTGACAAATATACAATTTTGTGTAGGTTGAGACAGCAGGATTCTGTTTCTTTGAACAGTTGCTGTAGTCTGTTTTATGATCATCCTTGGACATTTTCCTTTAAACTTGCAGACACGATGCTGATACTGCTATAATACAGTGCCTTCTTGAAAAGCTTCTATCCACCTGTTAGAAAAGTAAACACTGTTAGGAAGCTGCTGATAAAAGAATAAATCTCACTGCTGTCACTAGCTACAGATTCACACAAGAAGTAACATCATACTTCCACTACCAAAGTGGAAGTTGGTCTGTGAGTGCAAATACCAAAATCTATCCCACGAGTCCAAACATACAAAGCTGGCTGGAGACATATTAAGTGTTAGTACAAGGCCATATGATAGAAACTTTTTTCTGTACCTCTTCCATACTGAAGTTACATGCATGAAGAACAGGTGAAGCTGGGAAATCAAATGCTCAAAAAGTAGGCTATGCCAAAGTTCTGCACACCTTTAAAAAACCCCAATACTTCCTTCTCTTATTTCACTGCATACATGATCTGGGAGGAATGAGGACACTCCTAGAGCTGAGGCAGCCCTTTGCATAACCCACGCCCTCTGCTTTTGCAGCAGGTAAAAGCCAGGACTGGTGGGGCTGACGGAGGAGGTCACATGGCACTTGGAAAGGCAGGGAAGGGCGAAGAGGGCACAGCGGGAAGCCCCAAACATCTGATCCAAGGTGTCTCAAACTGGAAATTCAAAGTCAATATTCAGATACTTTTACTCCCTATAGCTGTGGTTTCTTTTCCTACTTGATTAGGAGGGTGATAAACATCCTCAGCTTCTCAAGGACGCAAAAATTAAAGAGTTCCTGAAGCACTCCAAGGCTACAGGACAAATAATTCCGTTTTCTGAGTGAGGGCTGAACTGCGTGTACGTAAAGTTAAGAGACCCACATAATGAGCATTTTTTTTCCTGAGTGAAAATCTTGGAAGAACTGAATGAGACAAAGACTGTAATTATCTTTATCATGGAAATTCAAACTGTCTTGGTATTCACAGGGTATCTAAACATTAGTCACAGATGTTGGCTCTTCCTCGCCCTGAGCATTTAATTTTGTAACTGTGTGCATGTTCTTTGAATTCAAGCTTTTGGTATGAAGATATTAATCATGTATTAGTGCTCACGCCTGTCTGCACACACAACTCAAACATCTACCTTACATTTTAGTAATACTTCAGTATTTCCCACTGCCATGTATACATTAAAAACAACTAAAGTGGAATACAAATGCAAAAAAAATTTCACAAACAGCTTAAGCACTGAACATAGCACTGGAATTTAAAACCACATTGAAAAGTAAGCATCTGTTAAAATTTATTATTGCACTTAGACAAATACATCAGATATTTCTTTGGTCCTATCAGGAAACAACAGTGTCCACTGATGCAAACAGGCCAACAGCATGTTTTTGTTTTTCCTTTTAGTGCTGTCAAAGCAGCATTTATTCTGAAGGTTCACCATGTATCTCCTAAGGTTATTAAATACTTGGAGAACGCTTGAAATTCAAAGTATTTAATGTTGTTCCTAACCTCAATAAAACACACTACGTTCAATTTCAAGTTTTCATCTGATGAGAAAAGCCATTGTTGAATAGAAAAACAAAGCTATTGAATGCCTTGGGTTTTTTTAGTCTGTTTTATATAGTACAAATGAGGACGCAGGGGAAACAACAGGACAGTATCTTGATTAACAAAGAAACATTTATGCACATCTGCACAAAATAGTCCCAAAAATCAAATAAAGACTTCCAGATTTTTTTCTATAGAGGAGTGTCATTAAGCACGTTCTCAGCTGCTCAAAATTTCCAGTTGTCCCGATACTTTGTTTTTTAGAATGTTCCTATTTGCAGAAAACTAAACCTGCATCCATTTGAATGTTTAAGTACTAATAATGGACTTGTTAGTGCATCAAATCTATTTAATAAAGTAAAATTCATTTGGGAAAACTGCAGTGAAACCAGTCAGATAAGAGAGGCATAGAGGGAAGACAGCTTACATGTATTCCTTCTATGCTCATTTCTAGTTTACTTTATGAATCATGTAAGGAACGTTTTCTACTGATTAGGCTTCTAGGTTATTTTATATGAAACAGACACAATACATAACTTGATAAATGCGACTCCAAGTTCAGACAGGACTTGAAACAGCTTGTGTGAATGTTCTTTGGATTCAAGCTTTTGGGCTGAGTGCATTAAGCATGCCTAGGTGCTCACGGACGTCCGCACACACACTTCAAACCTCAGCCCCCGGGTTTTAGTGTTTGCTTTATTTTTCACTGCCATATATTGATTAAAAAAACCTAACATTAAGAGGTGAAAATAAAAAAAGGAACATATCTATTAATTGTTAAAAACGTTTTCTAGATTTCTCCAAAAGGTAACATTCAATTTTCACTTGAGTAGACCAGGGTTAGAGGAATGGGCTAGGAAAAAGATTTCTTATTTTATCTTTGACTTTCTCATTCTCCTACATTCAGTCCTTTGCAGAGGAGAGTCTGCTTTCTTCATTTCAGAACCATGATGAAACCAGAACCTTGTGTTTAAGTAATTTAAAACTTTCATTTACTTAGATAATATGGATCTTTTATACATATGCTTAATGAGTGAATATTAACATTCACCGCTTCTGAATTTTCTAGAAGTATGTAACAGAAATTAGTTCAAATAGTTTCTTACTTTTGAGCTAAATGGGGATCATCTGCCTTGAATATGTAAAATAAAGTGTTTTTGTGCAGTAAATGGAACACTCTAGACTCTGAGTTTTCACCTTTTACTTCACTGACTGTGAATCCAAGTAAAGGCTGGCTCTCTAATGCTGCCACATCCTATGTAACAGGGAAAAAAAAAGGAAAAAAGACAACATTAGAGCTTGTAAGACATACTAAGATATGCATTTAGACTTCATACACCATACCACTGCAGCAGACAATACAACGAATTGTTATAAATAGACACGAGCAAAACGCCGCTTTTTATATTCTTCATGCCTGAGTCAGGGGACAGGAAACAAAACCTCACAGACTTCAGCATCGCTGATCCTCTTTTCATTTCCCTGATAACATCTACCTTGGCTTTCACTGCATGGTCTCATCATTCTGCCTGGCAAGGACTTCTTGTATCAACAGGTCAGCTCCCACCTGGCAGCAGACCAGAGGCAAATCAAGCCCAGCGCTCTCTCCAGCAAGCTCAGAAGTGAAGTGGGATGCTGTTAACTGCACTGAGTGTGCTAAAAGGAGGAACTGCAGAGGCAACCTGCTTTCTCAAGCACTGAAGTCAAGATCCAAATACTTTGAATGGCTAAACTTACCTCACTTTCTCTTGCTGGAAATTAACAGGATAGCGGAAAACCAGATTGCTGAGTGTTCACATATGGTCGATTAGAAAAGACCCTTCCTCATTTACCTCAGTTACTTTTTTTTTAAATACTCTTGTCTTTTTATCAATGAATACAATACACAACATTTTTGGAAAGGAAAAAAAAAAAGTATTTTTATCCTGTGCAAATTCCAAAACACTGTTTTGTAACCAGGCAAGGTCCTTCAATGCTTACAAACAGAAGAAAAAAAAAAATAGCTAAAATCCCCCAAAATGTACATAAACACTGACACATCAGGTAAAGACTTTGGTAATTGCCTCCACAGTGAAACAAAAGTGTCCTGTGACAGCAGCATTTCTTGATATGAAATCAAGAAAGAAAAGAGTCACGTAAGGCTGAGCAATCTGTTTTATTGTCTCAGGTCTTCGTACCACTAACAGGTGATTTTTTTTACCATTGATCTTTCTGTCGCTTGGAACTGATAGAAGTAGCTTAAGTGGCTAAGGCAGCACTGCACCTTCCCTTAAGACTCTCTAAATAATGTCTCCTGCAATGGCTCACCAAGATGAAAACTAAGGACAGATATTCCTCAGTTTAAGAAAACAGGAAAGAGTTAATTTTGTGATTGTGAACTGCAAACTGAAGCTACTCTGTAAGGTTGATATCTCTGAGGAAGCCATGAAAAAGAAAATTTAAGGTGACTGTCACAGACTGGTCTTTCTTTACCTCTGCTAACGTCTCTGCAACGGCCAGGAGAGACACAATGTTCTGAAATAATTTTCTAATTGATGTAAAAGTAATTCTTTTCTACATAATTATTTAAGCTATTTTTAGAACTACTTGGGTTGGGGTTTTTTAGTACTGCCAGTGCTGTAGTGGAAATAACATCACAGGTTTTGGACATAATTCAGAAGTTCTACAATAAACGGCAGGAACAACCCAGGAAAAAATCTGAGCACAAACCAGGAAGTAACTAGAGTGGGCGTGGCGTGAGGTGAAGAAGGATAAATCCTTGCATGGCCAGGATGGGTTGGGCCTTACATTTTGAAAGAAAGTGAGGGATAGCAATACCTTAAAATAGATGCTTTGGATATTTTGCACTTGAAAGCTAGTAGTAAACTACAACAAACAATACAAAAACCTGAAGCCCAAGATCTGTCAGTGTGACAGTACATCCATATATGTTACAAAACATTCTAAGATGCAATAAAACTACATCCTCAGCACACGCTGGGATGTGCAGACCATATATATGTGTGTGTGTGTGTGTACATATGTACAAACACACGTATACACATATTTATATACATATTAAAAAGATATATATTAGAGATTACTCCACATTGCAATAGGGCTACACATTCTAAATAAAAAAGCAAATGCCATTACATAAGATGCATTTCTTTTATATAAAATAAGTACTCCAGGCTGAAGACAACAGTTTGAGGAGAAGTAAAGAGATTTAGTTTACTCCTTTGCCAAGCATTCAAAATACCTTATGGAACTGCAGAACAAGATAGTTCAAGATGCTTTTACAATGTTGGCTTTGCCACTAGTACATTGTGATGCATCCAAAGAGATCCCCCATATATTGAACTGACTCAGAACATACATACATCTAAGCTATGGTGTGCGGTGCAGAGGTACTCAAAGCTAGGTCTGGAATCAGACAAGGCATAGCTATATCAATGTCTTATGGTATTGAGCTCACTGGGCCTTTTCAAAATACTGCATCACAATCAGATCAAATACTGTAAGGTGATCTAATTTTATAGCTTGTTTCTAGATCATAAGAATAAACAACTTTGTTACAAAGACAGTATTATCACTGGATATTTTATTTCTAACATGTAGTCTCTTACCTCACTAGCAGCATATGTGTATAGCACCTTATTTTTTATAACAAACCATAGGTGTTTCCATGGTTTCTTACTGCCCTTAGATCTGTGTAGGTAGCCACTCATTGTAGAGTCTTCTGTATTTGCTGAAACCTGAAGAGGAAAAACAAAACAAATCAACAAACCCTAAGAGTACAAGTTTTCGCAGTAGGGCTTTTTTTTTTTTTTTTTTTAACAGATTTCCAGAGCCCTGCCTGTCAGAGACTCAGATTCTTACCTGATCTCAGGTTAATGTTGCTCACTAACATGAGCAACATTTTAGTGTTGCTCAGATGAGCAACACTAAAAGATGGATGAAAGAAAAATTATTTTGTCTGCTACCATCTATCTGGTCTGGAAGAGAGGTTTCCACAGCCACTAAAGGTTTCCACTAATTGGAACTTAAATTGGATGCAACAGGACAAGAGAGAGCTGAATCGCTGAGGACCATGTACAGCTGGAGAACACACATTCCTATGTAAGGAGAATCATAGGATCACAGAGTGGTTTGGGTTGGAAGGGACCTTTAAGACCATCTCATTCCAACTCCCCTGTCATGGGCAGGGACACCTTTCCCTAGGCCATAGATGGCTCAAAGCCCCATCTAGTCTGGTCTTGAACACTTCCAGGGATGGAGAGTCCATAAGCTTTTCGGGTAAGCTGTTCCAGTTCCTCACCACCCTTACAGGAAACAATTTCTTCCTAATATCTAATCTAAACTTACCCTACTTCAACTTATGAAGGATCCCCGTGTCCTATCACTACATGCCCTTGTAAAAAGTCCTTCTCCAGCTTTCTTGTAGGCCCCTCTTCTGGTACTGGAAGGCTGCTCCAAAATCTCCCTGGAGCCTTCTCTTCTCCAGACTGAACAATCCCAAGTCTCTCAGCCTAATTTATCAGGAGAGGTGCTCCAGCCCTCCCTCAACTTAGTAGCCCTCCTCTGGACTTGTTCCAACAGGTCCATGTCCTTGTTATGTTGGGGACCCCAGAGCTGTACTGCAGGTGGGGTCTTACCAGAGCGGAGCAGAGGGGCAGAATCACTTCCCTTGCCCTGCTGGCCACCCTGCTTTGGATGCAGCCCAGGGCACAGTTGGTTTTCTGGCCTGCAAGTGCACATTGCTGAGTTATGTTGATCTTTTCATCCACAAACACCCCCAGGTCTTTCTCCCTCAATCCATTCTCCACTCAGCCTGTATTTGTGCTTGGGATTTCCCTGACAAACACGCAGGGCCTTGTGCTTGGCCTTGTTGAATTTCATGACGTTCACACAGACCCACCTCTCATGCCTATCCAGGTCCCTCTGGATGGCATTCCTTCCCTCCAGTGTGTCAACTGCAACACACAGCTTGGTGTCATCAGCAAACCTGCTGAAAAAAATCACTTCCTCCCATTCCCAAGACCTACAGTAAGCCAGGTTTCACTCTACCTTTCCCAATCATAAACCAAGAGCTGAGTTGGTGTAGGAGTCTCGTCACTGACTGTTGGTACAGAGGTAAATCACAATTCAGGGAAACACAGGGCAGCAAGAAAGAAATTACAATTTCAGCTATATCTCTGAATCGCAGTCTCACAGGTGTTTATGCACGTTACACACGGCTTCAAAGTTCATGTCCCTGCCTATTTAAAACTAAGGCCCAAACCACAGTTGGAGACACATTTTGACTTTTGATTCTAGGTAGGACGGTTAAAATAAGGATTTTTTTTTTCTACTCTTAATATTGATGATATAATACCAAAAAGGCACCACTTTTGACCAAAAAACCACTTACTTCTTTGAGGGCTGCAGGAATTTTTTTCTGCTTTCTTCCAGAGGGAATACTTTGTAATACTGTAGACAAGGCACTTGATGGAGATTTATGGTTGACTGGGGATCCGCTCTTAGGAGTGCACTGGTTATCTAAAATGCACAGGATGAATACATTGATTTCATGTCACAGATGACTAAACACAGGCAATTCATTCTTGGACTTTTCTTCTTAGAAACAGCTGGCATTTTTATTCAGATTACAGTGTTGCAATAGTAACACCTGATCACATTCAACTCAGCACTGAATTAACTTTTCAGTGTTATCATCAACACCACGAGTTAGAATTCCCCAAGTCACAATTATACTAAAAAAAACCACAAGAAGTTTAAACAAATTGATCTTGTCTGTTTTCAAAGTCTGTTTTCTTGTTGTTGAACTGCCTTTTCTCATAAAATTAAGTCTTAAAAAATCACATCCAATTTTTACAGCTGTCCTCTATGTTGTCTGTACTTTGTTTTTCAATTCTCTACATCTGTTAACTTCTCAACCTTATTCAAAAGGGATGCTCCTCTTCCACCACACATACTCTTCTGGTGTTCCCATCTCCCGGAATGTGCTGTCTTTCTCCACTGCCACAGCAGTTACTTCATCTCTCTTGGAAGACTTCTGCAACACTTCACTTCTTCAAAACCCCCTTTTCTAGCAACACCCACCACTTTTTTTACAGCTGCACCTGGAATGAGTGGTTTCATAAAGTCTACTTCTAGAGTCGTCCCTGAACTCGTTGAGGCTCTGAAACAATGAGCAGGGCAGGGGAGCAATGGGATTGCCAGCTGCACCGCACCTGCTCCCCAGCCCTTTCTCCAGCTAAAGGCAGCTGCAATTGCCTGCAGCACAGCAGCCTCTAGTGCCCGGCACACACACCTGCAGGTGGTTCAGACAACGGCCCTCCCCATCACCGCAGGCTCACGTTGTCATTTCCAGGGTTATCCACGCTGCTTTCCGCATCCCCATGGAAACTGTCACCCCCAGCACGCTGGGATCCATAGCTTTATTATTTCACTGGGCACTACAGATTTCCTGATATCCTAGAGAGCTGCTGTAGCACTGGAGCCTCTGCCAAGGGAAGGGCAGCAACTCTTTCAGTCTGTTTACAGCTCGTTTGTGTACTTTATACTGGAGTATTTCGATTTAATTCACAGCAAGTCCTGTGAGATGGGACTGGATTCCCATCTCACTGGGAGGTGCTTCCATTGATCTTACATTTGTTTCTGCATAGTGATATGAAGCTTCTTCAAAGAGATGTATTAGAGTTTTCTCAGGATGAGGACACTGACCCTGGACCTCCTCTCTAAGCAAATGTTATTACCATTAGGCTATCCAGCCATTGCTTTCTACCTGGCACCACATTCTCTAAAAGTGTTTCAATGAAACTGCTCTGTGTGTTTTATCTTGAATTCCATGTTGCCAGTGTTCAGTAGGCAATGGTTAGGAGTTTGATTTCAGAACTGAGGTACAGATATGCCAAATCCTTGAATTCCATATGAGCTGAGGCTTGAGAGTGGCTTGAGGCCAGTTTACAGAGCTGAAGAGACTCGGCTTCAGGAAGATTAAGGCCTGTGTCTCTACAGAGCCCCAGAACTTCAGCCACCTCAGCAGCTTAGCTGGCAAAAATGAAGTTTACAGACATACGAATTACAGAGCATAAACGTACACATGAACCCACTGGGAGAGGTCAGGATAAGCTGCAAGGATTCTAATGTACACTTGCACCCTGTGATTAATGAAAAGCAATGTAACACTCGTTATCTCAAGAGGAAAGCAGCATAAGCTACATGTCATTACCATAGGGTAAAGGCATACATGTTTCTGGAAAGGAAGAGCCAATGTATTGCAAATTCATTTCCCAGCTTGCTCCACAGAAACTTGTTTGGCATCTTAGAATCTCAGATGCCTATCATTTTTCAGGCATAAGGAGAATTAAGCACTTGAACTCGGCAGTAAAGATGAGGCACAGACATACCACGTTAATAAAGGACACAAAAGTAAGACAGTTTGCGAAGATTTTCTTTACCTTGCTTTTGTAGCTCCCTGAAGCAATGATCACATACTCTTGCTGGCTGGTTTTTCATATAGTCTAAGCCATGTTTGTTTGATGAACAAGCTTGACAGACAATCTGGAAACAGACAGAAACAGATAAAAGCATTATTGTACATGATGTGCACCTGTAAATCACCAAATACCCAAAGACATTCACTTCAGCACTGTTAAGCCCATAAAAACCTGCAACAGGCACTATTTTACAGTGCAAATGTTTTAAGATTTTGGCTTCTTCCTGTGTCTTTATGTTCAACATGCTCTCCTTTCCTCCTCTAAACGATAAAAGTTTAAATATAAAAAAAAAAAAATCAGTGAATTACAGGTCAATGAGCCAATGTTAACAATCCATGAAAAACGGACCAAGCCTACCGAGCAACTGAACTGTTTCAACCACAAATTTTTTGAAATAGCTAAAAAGCCATTGCTCTCTTGATGATTTCTTTACAAGACAGATGTCTCGACTGCATTGCACTCTAATTTTGTATTCTCACTGGATTAAACAAGAAAGATAGAGTTTATTAGATATAGCTTTCAAAAGTGTAAAATATAAAACAAGGTTGGTACTAACTGAAAATAAAAAGTCATGATTTATCTTAGGAAAATTAGTGAGGAAGATATTCCTTCATTTCAGCTAACATTGGTGGGTATTATGGAATTGCAAAAGCAACCCTAAATAGCATTCTGGAATGCAAAATAAATAACATGTAGCATGTTGAAGGTTGAATACTGGTCTGTCATAACACCTGTCCAAAAAACCCAAACCCCAGCCCCCAAAACAACAACCCAAACATGTTGGTTCTAACCCACATAATTATGTCACAGTACAGGGTTGCTTAGAAGAGTAGTTGGGATGATGAGGCTCCACCTGAATGTCACACAAGGAACACGAACGACTGACAGAAAAGGTAACCACAAAATTCCCCACCTTTCCACAAGCCCTGCAGTGGTGCCTTCTCCAGGTCAGCGTGAACTCACTCGTACAGATCATGCACATTGTGGCTCTCGTGTCAGGGATCCAGATGGGAGCCTTGGATCCCAGAGGGCTGTCTTCTTCCTGCTTCTCTGCATCTGCCTGAGGGAACGTAGGCACAACATTGTTACATTCAGTGAGGAGATATAAGACTAGTATTCATCAGTGATTACAGGATAATGCTAATGGTGTTGGAAAGCCTTCTCTGATGAATTGTCATGGTCTTAAATATTATCTGCTATTTCATCAGTGACCATTATAATGCAAGCCTGACAACACAGATGCATTTACTGACTTTCAAGCTTTACCAGCCTACGTGGATCAATAGCTGCTTTATTTTAATATCTTTTCATTTCATCTTTCTGTTCATAAGACTAAAGAGAGAACTGTGGAAGCTGATTCGTTTTTTTTGAAGAAAATAATTTTAAATGTATGAAGTAGATAACATTATGAAATATTCTGTTCTACCATCTGTTCAATTATTTACCATCCTGCTTTATTATTTGTCATGGAGTACCTTTTGTTTCTCTAAGCACCTGTAAGGAAACTTTATATTCAAAAAGGGAACAAACCAACATAATGGCGTGATATACCTCTTCAAGACTTTTGCTTGGATTAAATGTGATTCTCTTTTTTGTATATTCCTCAATCGACTTGGAGATAGCTTCTAACCACTCATCTCTTTCTGTAGCAGAACTGTTGGTGTAAAAAAGCCACAAAAGCAATTTATTATTATTAACAGTTAAAACTAAGCAGCAAGTGTTGATTAGAATTCCACTAGCTTTATTGCACATTGGTGTAACTCTCCTGCAATTTCAGTTTATAGACCATCTACTACTCCTACGGAAACTGGCATTATTTTTTAACCTTTGGCACGGTGTTAGTTATTTATGTTGACTAATACTAAAAAACATTTCTGTGTCTGTTGCTGTGATGTGGATTCCCTCCTTCCCTTTCCTCCTTCCAAAATCCCTGTGATTATTTCAAGGCCTGTCTGTCATTGCTTCCCCCTCCTTCCTGGATCCTTGAATAGCCTGAATAATGCTTGTTTAAATGATGCTCCCAGAACAAAGGCATGGGCCTTTCCTCTTGAAGGCAACCTGAAATTTCAAGAAGCCTTTTCCCTCCCCACTTCCTTCTGTCTCAGAGTGCAGTTTGTTATATCCAACCCTGTGAAACTCCAAGCTTCTGTCAGATAAAAACACACTGACTCTTCTTCTGCCTTGGGCTCCTAACTATTTGCTCCTACCAGGTCATGCTACTTTCAAATGGTTTTTACTTCTCCGAAATGTCTCCATTGGATGAACTCACTCAAAGAGATAAACAGATAAGCTTACTCCATCTCTTTATCCCACAGCTGGTGGATCACTAATCAAGGGCAAGGAAAGCATTAGGCTGAAGTGGCACGGCATGAGGAGCAGAAAGCACAAGGAGTAGCTGGCACAGCAGGACCCTGCAGCTATACTGGATCATGTGCAGTGCCAAGGCACCTCCTCTGGCCATGGGCACAACACCATTTCCATAAATGTGTGCTGTTCCTGCTGCAAAGGCCAATCTACTATCCTTTCTCTCAGCCACTAGGTCTTATTTTCACTCTTGTGCCAGAACACAGAGTTATGCAGTAGGCTGGATTGGGAAAAAGAGCCATATTAAAGCAAGCCATCAACCTGCCCTCCCTCTAGATCAATTTACCAACTAGGTTCATCACACAGCTGAACAACTTCTTGTGCCAGCAACACAGAGAAGGCTCTGAGGAAGGATGAAGCAGTTTTGCAGCAGAGGAACAGCGACTGTTTAAGATGCCATGCCAGCTTAAAAAGGGCTTCTAAAATTTAAACAAAAATCCACTCCCAACATTTTTTCTATTCCTCGCTTTTTAACTGGTATTGAATAAATTAATTTGTTCAAACCAAGGAATTGAACACAAACATATAGAAAGGAAAGTTAGAGAAGAGGAAAGCAATGACTTACACAAATGAGGTCTAACACCAATTATTATTTAATGGTTTTGTAGGTGAATTTGGAAGCTTCTATCATCTTTGGACCTTTAAGGAAAATACTTTGAATGGGGGGTTTGAATGAGATGAAACCGAGCATTATACTGAATCAGAGAGGACAAATCTGTTACGGTAAACACACAGGAAGCCTGTGAGGCACAAGCAAAAAAAAAAAAAAAGATCTAGCACACACAGCAACAAAATCAGAACAAAAGGAGAGGAAATAAGATACATGCAAGGGCAAAGCAATGTCTTAGTGTCTATCCCAATAGCTCACGTTCTGAGTGGAACATTTTGTTCAGTCTATTTACCTTTGCTTCCTCATCCGGAAAGAGCAACTGGTCTGCATTAACTACGTAATATTCATAACTCTAATCAACTCCTTTGGCTTTTTCAAAATCTGGTTACATTTAATTAGATTCCTGTAACTGTATTAGTGAATTAAATTTAAAGTTGGCACAGGTTTTGGAGATTACGCACCACCATCATCACCCCCCGATTGTGTGGGGACTGCTCCATATGGAGCAGCTTGCACAATGAGCTACAGGCTTACACCCTAAGATGTAAGATAGGAACCTCGTGCTTGGTAGGTTTGCTAGTGGTAACAATCCTTTAGGATTGTTTACAAAGAGAAAAGGTGGTGCTACTGGTAACTGAATTGGTGAAATGGTTTGCTGCAGCAAAATCAGCAGTTTCTTCTGCTGTCACTCCAGCCCTCCCCCACAGCTGCCCAGCCCTACCGCTTCCCCTGCTGCAGGTCCAGGATTTGTTGCATCCTTACAGAAGTGATTTTGTTTACTAAAATTGCAGGGGTTTCTTGGGTTTTTTAAACATCATTATTTTTATTTAGTTAGTTAAGATTTAACATAACAGTAGAAAGCTTCAAATGGACTACAGAGAACCCCAGCAATGGCTACTACTGGCAAATGCGTGTGCTGGGGGCACATCCAGCTGCTCGGTGGAGCTGAACAGCTCAGTGGCCCCGGGAGGGCGCTCAGAAGCGTGTCCCTCTTGTTTCCAGGATCGGAGCCTTAGGGCACCTCTCCCAGCTGAGCCAGTCTTGCCTGACTATCCTTAGGTAGGACAGGAAGAGATGCAGCTCTGTCTGCCTGGGGTAGCTCTTCACCAGCCTTACTGAGGGGCCAGACCACATCAGGCTGACATGACTGTTGTTGCCAGGACCAAAGCTTTACTTCTGCACAGTGCTGTATCATGCAGGTGCACGAACTTGCTTTTCTGATGAAGAGATTTCTAGTACAATTCTGCAATGTACTATGAAAAACAATTCACGTTCCTACAGATATCCTAGGAAAACTGAAACCTCAACCCAGACTAGATAAAGCAGAATACTAATGCGGTCAGTAAAACTAAACCTGCAGTGACAAAGACTCTTGTCTAGGCATTAATCTATATTTCTGTTATTAACTGGCCTACTTTTTATCACTAGCAATTTTTCATCAGCTTAATTTTTCACTTCCCTGTCTCTGCTCCCAGGATCATTCCAGAATCTCTTCTTTGGTGTACACTCCACATAATGCTTATTATTTGAAAAAACCCACGGAAGCGAAATTTGTCTCCAGTGTCTTTAAGACTAATTTGAACAGTTTTGAAACTAAGATTTTTTTTTTTTAAATTTTTTTTTTAACCATGTAGGACCCAATAAGCTGTTAGAATGAGGCATTATTCAAAGGAAGATGTAGCCTGGGTTGACAAGATACAAATTTTCTTCACATTTAGAATATTTATCAATAGGAACAACATAGTTAATTGGGAAAAATACATGCAAGCACCTGTTGCTGGTAGTGTTTTTCAATTGCTTCCCTCCTACACCACAACAGGCCCAGTTCTGGTGACAGACAGAAAACAATCTGAAAACTGTCATTTACATCTGGAGCCTCCAGCACCTCCTTCGTGCCACGCAAATGCAAGCTCTCTCTGTCACTGTGGTGTAACTTAGGGCTCTTGCACACGCATGGCTCCCAGCAAGTATAAAAATAACAGAGCTGAATGCTCCCCAAAGATGCAACATCAACAACACTAAAACAAAAAAAGCAAATTGTAGCAGCCTTAGTTGGTAATATGAGGTTAATTCCAGCAATTTCAAGGTTAAGACAAAAGCATGTCACAAACTATGCCAGATTTGATGAGAATGTTATATATAGTGGTTTTCCCCTATGGACCAGTACGTCTTTCCCAGGAGTTGCCTTTAATCTACCACTTAATCAGTTCATCAAAAGGACTAGTCTATCCTGTTTTGTGGAAATAGGTAGCTTGTATGTTCAGATGATAATATTTTCAGAAGTTCCAATTATTTTTTTACAATTTTTTAAAACAACTGAATTAAAAGTGAAACACTGTTTCAAGTCAAGCAGAGATAAATCCACATTGCCTACTGCCATTCCCTGAATGCCTTCATGTGTCTGTGTAACATCCAGTCACCAAGGCACCTGAGCAGCACAGACCTGTTCATATTGCACTGAAGCAGAATCATATCCTAAACTGTGAAATGCATTTTTTTCTCCCCAGTGTGCAGAAGACCTACAAAACTCATTTAAATTTGTTGAAGAAATACAGAATTACTAATTTCAAGTGTGTTGTTATAAATAACTACTGCTCTGACATTTGAGCTACTTCCTTTGGCTTCTTTGACAATGTTAACCTTGGTCTACCCCTCAGCTACAGATACTGCTATCTTTGTGCATTCTCATGTCAGTATTTACAAGGTCACACAAAAAGCAGCAGTCTGCTCTTACTCAGCTTTGCTAAATAAAAGAGAAAACATGTCTTTCTTCATTGGTATCAGCACTGTCACAAATGTCAGAACAGATAAAACTTCAAGCACCGTAAAAACAACAATCCACAAACCCAGGCCTTTGCTAAAGGCTTCTCAGTGAAGGTGACCAGAGCTGCCTGGGCTTAGTGACCATATATCCTTTTGCTGTTACATAGAGAATTTGGTAACATAGAGCATATCAGTAATTCTGGAAGAACAAAAAAATACTGAAAAGCAAAGCCTAAAATGAATTAAATTGAAACCTTCTCAAGGAAAGGCAGTGCAAAGGTAATATTTCAATTTACTTGAAGTTTCTGAAGGTGTAGCTAAGGTGAAAAAGAGGAACCAAACAATGGTTTTATTCACTCTGATTTACTGATTCCCTCTATTCTGTAATCACTCTAGCCAAGGGTAAACTTTTCATTGCATTAAGTGCAAAACATAGTTTTAAAATCATTGTTCATTTGAAAGACTTACCTTGCTGAAAGAATGAATGATCTCTCTACACTTTCAATGTTCAGTTCATTCTGATACGCTTCCTGGGTTGGTTTCTTAACCTTCAGCCAAGAGAGAAAATTTCACACTCAAACTGAAATGGTACTTTTGTCATTGCTTTGATTTTAATTCCTGTAAAATCTCTTACATTTTTATTGCAGAAGGGGTACACTGGAGAGAAAATACTAAGAAATAGCAAATCATATACCAGTCCAGAGGGCCCAGCTACACTGAGATTATATGCAGCCCGTCCTTTTATTTCACTGGCCCTCATACGAACACTGGAGATGTACGGGGGGAATGAAGCTCAAGAACTGTCAGACACCTTCCACACATGCCCAGGCATGTGGCCCCATGAGCACCTCCTGCAACTGGGCAAAAAAAGGCACTGCTGCTGCTGCTGCAGGATGAGATGTAGCCCACTGGTGTACCCCAGAGTGGGCAAGGGCTGCGCTACCCTGTTGATCCATCTGAGCTACCAAATTTCAAACATAAGGGGACTTAGAAGTCAAGGGCAGGTCTGAGCCACCACAAGACATCTGCTGGCAAAAAGAGATTTTGTAGGTCTGCCTGCGAAACTTTGGACCCGAGTGCCAGATCTGCACTGCAACTGGACTTGGTGATTTTTTCTGACAGGACTGGTGTCAATGATTCCTAAGGCAATGATCTTGTTCCCATTAAGTGTCATGTCAGTGACTGAGTCATTATATGGTGTGCATATCCCTTAGCATTAGCCAGCGAGGCTCAGGGCTTAACTATGATACTTTTCACAAGGACTCAGGAAGAAAACCTGTATCTTCCCTCACAGTTAGCAAATCTCTATCAACCACAGAGAACTGATCCACCAGGATCTCGTCAGGCAAAGATGCCCAATCTCTGGGTGTGAGCAATAAAAAGCAGTTAAAAGGCAAAAGTGAGGCAGCCTAAACAAAATACAATACAAAAAATAAGTAGGCAGACTGTTCCAGAGTAGGACAACACTAGGTGAAACGCAGCCAAGATGATCCTGTGGCAACAGAATATTTAGGGAAACCTAGACAGCAATCCCACAGGCCACATTATGCAAAAAACATTAAGCCTGTAGGGTTGCTCTGGAACATAAGCATATTTAATATCTCCTGCCAACAGTAAACACAGTTGCGTTTTCAAAATCTGAAGGCCTGAGTTTAGGTAGATTTGGAGAAGGGCTCACTTTAACAAGTGACTCACCTTCATTCCAGCCAACGACAGCATGTTGTTGAGCTTATACATCCCTGACTGAACCGGAGTAGTGTACAGCAGGGCATCATTGAACTGTAATACAGAATGCTTTTTAATGACTAGAGTTTGTTAAAAGACAGATCATTTCAGATGCATTTTACTGTAAGTACAGAATTTCAGATGTATTTTACTGGAAGTACAGAACTCCTACAGCATTGAGATAACTGTCCAGAGGGACATCCTCCTCTTCCTATTATTCCACTTAGAATCCAAGAAACATTTTCATGTATGAATTTAGATAACAATAGGTATCTATTTATATCCTCCTTGTGTAAATATACATTTGGCACGAGTAAACAGAGCACAGATTTCAAAGGGCAGGCTCTCAAAAGGGACAAAAATGTTTCTCGTGTACACAGGTATATAACACAGCAAACTACTTTAAAAGGAGATTAGAATTAACCATTCAAACAAATCAAAGCAATACAGAAACTAGGAGATAGCAGAATGGATTAGCAATTTATAAGGACAAGCTTAACCATACCTTGTGAATTCTACCAGTTTAAAGTGCATCTACTGTTTATTTCCTGGTCTACCAGACTCGGATTTCTTCAGTGCACTTACTGAACAGTTACTAAGACTTTTTTGTTTCTGTGCTGTTGAACACATGGATCCAAACTTCATTTACTGCACATAAACAAATACCAAAACCTGAAGTGTCTCGTAAGTTTTTGCCATGCGATTCTTTGCAAAATAACCAAATGTTTCAGGAGCCTTACTAAATCTTCACTGCATGATAAATTCAAAAATCACTGTCTCTAATGGTATGAATGCTAGCCTGTACCATTTAAATCTAAAAAAACCTCCAAACCAAACAAACTCCTTGCCCCATAAAGCAAAACAAAGAAAATCCAAGATAGAGGCACTGAAATTAGCAATATCTGATTTGTGAAGCGTGAGATAGCACCAGATTTTTGAGAGTATTTCCATAACTGATATAATACATACTCCAGGACTGCCTAGGGAAGTATTTCTTCATAAGAAGAACTACAAGACTACAAGACAGAATTCAGCCAGGACTGTGAACCAATGATGCCATAAATTACAGGATAACAGCTGCTTTACTGTCTAAATAGAAGAGATAAACAAAAGGTTCAAGTGGAAACAGAAACTTCAGAGATGCACAGAAGTTTCAAAACAAAGCAGTAGCAGAGACAGGAAGAGAACCCAGCACTTAACTTCCACCCAGTGCTCCGCTCGGGATGCACGTGGACTCCTGCAAGGGGAGGGAGAGAGGAGGGAGAGCGGGGGAACAAGAGAGGAGGAGGGAGATGGGAGGAAGGAAAGGAGGGAGAGGAGGGTGCAGTAGCAGCAACGAGAGTTCTAGGTTTTAAGATCTGGTACAGCTAAGGGGGATGGAGTAACTGTGTTAGCTTCCACAGTACCACAGATAATGTCTTCTCATGAAAGCTCTCAGATTTTAAATGAACGTTGTTCAAAATAGTACCTTTTAGTGGGAAATGGTTTTCCATTAAAATTAGTGCATATGCCACAGATAATATCTCTAAATTAGAACTGACTGAATAGAACAGCAACAACTAGTAACTTTTTCTACTACCTGCAGTTGTTAGTTACGTTTGCAGTGCAATGTTTTAACTTAAAATTACACTAGTATAAAGGCACATAGCAACATACACAGCATCTTACCAGAAAAAACATTCGTGGCTGCATGACCTTCCGTGACAGCTTCATCAGTGTTCCCTCTTTCAAAAAGACCTAGTAAATTAAAACAAGAAATGCAAAACGTAGCTTTTTAGGGCACAAGCCATGCAAATGAGCTGACTTTTTTATAACTATTATCATGATTATGATTATTATTACTACACTAGAAGTGCTGCACAAGTTTTGGGATTCAAGGTTCCCTTTCTGAGAAAAGCTGTTTATCCTTAGGTTTCTCTGAGTGTGGAGATGACTGCATTACAGTTTCCCATGCTGCACTTGAAACCACGACAAATACAAGGTTAAGCTTGAGGACAAAAACCTGCCTGCAAGATCTGGCAAGAATCTAAAAATTTTAAGTTTCCATCAGATAAATGTCTAAAAAAAACCCCACACACATATGGAGAGGCAGTATTTATCTGACTGTTAGAGCCTAATAATGAAGCAATGGACCAGTTTTCTTCTTGGTATATTCCAGTGTCAGTCTTTGCTTGCATATCATCATCACTTTCACTGCAATCTGCTGAATGCCATGTGGGGCACCTACCCGTCCTGGCTGTACGATCTCATGGTGTCCATTCAAACTGTACTGGATCTGCATGAGTTTCTGAAAGTTATCCTATGGGGGGAAAAAGCAGAAGGTAAGTACTTGCCCTTGCATTCATGACTTTTTTAAGGAAAAAAAAAAAAAAGAGAGAGAGAGAGAGAAAGCTTTAATCAACCAGCTTCATAAGGCAAAATACTTACTCCCTGCTTCATGATGTCATTGGCATGGTTTGCAACTTCTATGACAACAGCTAAAGCATCTGAAAGATGAAGGAATGATGTTTTGGTTATACAGACCAGTTAGCATTGGTGTCATGTAAACCACAGATGCCATACTGCATTTCCACATCATTCCAGGACTGGAGGACCTTATTGTACAGTCACTGCATTCAGGAGCACTTCCCACAGATCCCAGAGTCTTTGGATCATGGTTTAATAAGTATGCCCTAGCAAGTCATTGCTTCAACCAACAATGTCAATTATTTCTTACAGCTATTCAAAACAGTCCACAGGCAAAATTAAATTCCAGTTTCTCACACAACAAATTACTCACTCTACTTACAGCAGAAAAGTTAACAACATTTTAACAGAGACTCTGTAGGGACTAAGTTTTTGCCATTTTCCCCAAATGCCATCAGTGCCAGTCATGGAAGACTACCTAGAAAAATTATATAAATCTCTGCCATTTCTTTCTTCTGCCTTTAATTTTGCTGCACCTCAAGATAACAGTAAAGTTCAAATTTCTAAATTTCAAACTTGTAATACCAGAAGAAAAATAAATCTCTGATAAAAAAAGTTACCAAATTGAGCAATTTTATTAAGTACTGATATTTAATAACCAGCAATTCAACTGTAATATATGCTAAGGTGTAAGTGCAAAAAGCAGTTATATAAAATGATTATGTGAACACAGTGAGTGTTCAGTCCAAGGATCCATCCCATATAAGCATCTTATCCAAAAACCTGCAATTCACTTAAGTAGAAAAAAAGACAGTTAACTGAAAGCTAGAACAACTGTTCTGATAAAATGTACTCTCTAAAGCATTTAGCATCCTCTGAGTAATTGAATTACAGTCAAGTACTTCAAAGAAAAGAATACATTTGGTTAAAAGTCCAGAGAAGCCTACCAAACCAGGTAAACCCAAAGCCTTGGGGATTTTTCCTAGATAATCACTAGAGTATTGGTACTGAAGAATGCATATACTTCCCTTATTGTTGAGCCATCTTCAGAAAGGAAGGATGTTAAAAGACAGAGCTTTCTGAACTGAAAGATTCAGGTGGTCATGGAGCCATATAAGAAACTAAACAGACGTGAACAAAAAGCTCCTCCTAAACCAATTGAAGGAGAATTTTTGTACGAGATTGTCACAAACCAAGGCAATGCAAGCACAGAGTCAAACAGCTAAAATACACAGCATATATCAAGCATTTGATCACAATTTAAGTTTAGATAGAGATGTCATGGTATCAAGCGAGCCTGCTGAAAAATAGCTGGTGGTCTCTTACTAGGAAATGTTGGAGCTGCTTCAGGCAAAACACTCCCCAGCTCCCACCCACGTGGAAGAAGATGAAATTCAGCTAAATTCACAAAGATAGCAATGACTACCTAATTCTCTGTTATATTTTCCTTCATCTCTCAGTTACTACATCTATTAAAACCTTAAAATTTTATTTACTGACTTCAAGCGAGATTGAAGAATTTTAGAGAAAATGATAAAATTTGTTGGCTATTGAAGGGAAAGTTCCAGGATCTCAGGACTACTTATACAGCCAAGACTAAATGAATCTAAACAACAACATAAAATAATCTATAGGGTCAAAGTCCATAAACACAGTGCTTTTTGGCAGGGAAGAGCATTCCACTTATAGCACTAAGCTGAAGTAATGTATTCAAATGAAGGTCAGCAAGAAGAATTGTGCTATTTGGTTTTTTTTCCAAGAGTACTAATCACAACCAAACCTAGTCTCCCTCTCCACTCCTCCCTCTCACTCCCAGCCCCTGCAGTGGAATTAAACAACTAAGCAAAGTCAGAACTCAGTTAAGCTTAATTATTCCAAGAAAGATCTTGGTGAGTAAAGATCTTAGATCTTTTTTTCTTACCCAGGTTCTAAGATGCACTATCAAATATGTCAAAAATCAAATTAACACTTAGTTGTTGTTATAAGTCAGCGTCAGCTTGTATCTTTGATAAAAGGAGGGAGAGAAAAACACTGAAAGATATAACTACAAAAAACAGAGAAGCTGAAGAAACCACAAAAAATGTGAAGTATATATTTAGGTTGCTCTCTTTTCAACTGGTCAACTATTTAATATGCAGTGCAAGTATTATTTTGTTCACAGCCACAAGAAGTGCAAGATGAAATTTTCTATCTCTTGAAGAGCCATCAGTTAAAATATTTTTGGCTTGTATCTCCGACATACTCAAATATGTCTAAATGTCCTAAGAAATAAATTTACTCATATGTTTCATGGTATTGTACCAGCAGACAAAGCAAACTTGGCTCAGCACATTGAAGGCACTCATTTATTGAAGTTCAATCAACTACATCCACACAACCCTTCTAAAGGTAATGAATGGGCTTGCACAAATGTGACAGGATTTCATGCCAATGAAATGGAAACATCGACTGGGAGCATTTTTGGTACTGCTGAGACATACCCTGAAGAAGGAAACAGCCTGAATGTGCACTGCATTGATACACTCGAGTTAAACCACCTTAATCCTGCACTACTATGAAATGTGTGGTCCTGTCCTCTTCATCGCCAACTATTCATTTTCACTTCCTCTGATCTCCTTTCTCCCCACATGCAGGCAAACTTGTGTAAGTCACTTGTGTTTGTGCAGCCTCTGACAAGTCAAACTGGAGAACTCCTCAGGATAAACATTACCCATGGCAGCTCCTTGATCTTGTTCATTTCTGCCATATGGATGCTTGTCCTGGCACAGAGAGAGGAGGAAGCCAGAAAGGCTCGTAGCTGGAGAGAGCAGGCTGCCTATTACAAAAGGTCTACAGATGGAAGGGACTGTCTCTTTCAATGGCAGTGCCCAAAATATCTGTTTGAACTGCCTGTGGAATTTCACTCTTATCTCTTGGTTTCAACTCAAGGGTGAGCTGATATGACTGCCAGCTCCAAACCTTTTGAAACACAAGCTTGAAATCTTTTAATATCTCTGCTGAGAAACTTAGAACTGAATAGAAAGCATTTCTATGACTGACTTAGCATTTTGCATGCATTTAAAATCTGGAAACATTGGTACATAAGCTGTTATTTCTTTAAAGAGACATTTACCTTGAGTATCCCTATAGTCTGCAGATTCTTCTACAAGATTCTTTAAATAATCTGTAGGAAGAAAAAAATAATATAGAGATAGTTTTGTTAAATAAATAAACAACACCAGAAAGTAGTAAACCCCACCTTTTTCCTGGATATCTGCCGTTCAGATCTACTACTTAATCTACAAAGATCTACTACTTCATCTTTTAAATCTGTCGAAGTAATAACAAAGTGAAAACTAGCATTTCCATAATGAAAGTATATCAGCAAAGAGATAGGTTACTGAAACAGTGGTCTTCTCCAGTGAAAAATGATATATTGTCTACATTACTCCAGAAAAAAACAAGCAAGTGAAAAATTAGTACATACTCGCAATCATTTACATTTAAGCTGATGCAAAATCTTTTGAAGATTATGGATATTTGTCTGAGCCCCTAAACTAGTCTATGGGAGCTAATTAAAAAAGCAGTCCATTACAGAAGATCTGATTACAATTAATATTTTTCAGTAATAAAAATAGTATACTTCCTTCAGTGTTCAAATAGGCATTTTCTGTTTTCAACGGCGCATGCAGTTCAACCACGAGATGGCCCCCTCGATCCATTAAAGTCTTAGTAGTTTTAAAATCTATTTTACTTCGCTAAAATTAACTCCAAATGTATGACTGTGCAAGAAAACATCCCCCTCGAGTTTCTATTCCCTGGTTGAGTGTCTCGTTCATCAAAAAGTGCAATACCCTGTCAAAGATTAATTTATATCCTCAGTAAAACGTCAACCATCTATTCTCTGTAAGCTACAACTTTGAACTCCTCAAGATGAAAAGAAACCAAAACAGAAGCGTTCCAAGAGATATACATTAGATCGATAAAAGCAACAAATACTGATTTATAATTACCTTTTAAATGAAGTATTAAGATTCTGGCAGACCTAATGAAAACTAATTACATGTAATGTAGGCAAGCATTCAATTTTAGCTTCTCAGTTGTACAAGTTTCATGTAGGAGTGAAATAATTCAACTCCCATATGCTTGCCCTACCCAAATTCATTCTTTCATTCAAAAAGGATCAGGAGCCAATTGTTCCTGCCTTCATAAGACATCTTGCTTCATGCGTGCCCCTCAGAGACCATTCAGTGTATTGTAATCTTTTCCTTATGCACAAAATTAAAAGGGAATTATGAAACATGGTTCTGCAGTGGAATTGCTACGAAGAGTGAGAGAACTTGTCACAGTTAATGAAAGCTTTGAGAAAAACAGAACTACAGGAAGAGAAACATTTGGCACTGACATTTTATTGTTTGGCAGAGACCTAAGGGAGGATCCAAGGGAGAAGCATGAAGAGCAGGTTGGGGTGCAGGAAGAGGAACCGGCTGGGAGGCAGGGAGGGAGCTCTGGGAAGCCTGATTGGCTGGGCCATGGGAACACTCACCACTTTCTGCTCTCCTCAGAGTTCTGCCTGATCATTAGCAGGCCCTGGTTAACACGTGATCTTTTAAGACAAGTCTGACATGGCACCAAAACTTCTCCTGCTGTACTCCATCAATATTGCATCCTTCATGTCCCTCAAAATCTTGTGCTGCAGTAGCTACCAGACATTCCAATGCAATATTTAGGTGGACATGTATTCCATTTAAAAAAATGTTAATCTTGCTTCACCTTGGGTTATGCTGGTAAGAGGCTCGTACGAGGGGAAAAAAAATTCAACAGGAGGTATTTTGAAAGGAACTGAGAAGAGTTCACACTGGGTTTTATTTGGTTTAACCCGGAGGAACCTGTCACGGATACGGCACCAGTTGCCCTCTCCTGCCCTGCCTGAGGACAGGGGGTCTCTCAAGCTGGAGCTGTGCCATGTTGCTGAGGCAGAGCACTCTTTGGACTCCACCATGAAGCCAACAAATTAAAGCTTTACAGTTGCAACTTCATCTTCATTGGGGCCAGCACAAAAGACTCCAATGGGAATCTCCCAGTACGAAAAACGAGCCCCTGCAGCTCATACAGAAATAAGGCTCCCAAAGCACACGCTCACCCCTACGGGCTGGGAACAAGAGGTGAGGTGAGTATAATTTCCTCATCTGCAAATGTACAGCTGGCACTCTAAGACACTGTCCCTGGTACATGAAGACATCCAATTTAGCATCCAAAGTAATTGCAGTGGAAACATAAAACTAGAGACCCAAGATGGGAATTAATTATTTCTTGGCATATTCATGCTTTCTAACATGTTTTCCAAAACACCACCACTCAAATCCATTTTTGGATGGGTGTTTTCTAGCATTTTAAATTATATAATCGGTGAAAAGAAGAGGGAAAATCGAGATTTTAACATAACTGCGTTCATTTAAAATTCTGTATTTAAAACAGAAGGCAGCCTTTGTCTTACAAAACTGGAGCAGCCAATAAAACTTACAACTGTAAAATCCTGAAAGTGATAAATACGTAATTTTCATCTTGGTACACTTTTTATCTGGTAAGTGGACCTCAGGTCACAGCTAAAACTCAGCTTCAGAGAAGCATCAGAGCAGATATTTTTAGTCTCTTCTGTGAATACACTCTGGAAATTCTGTGCTTACAACAGCTTTCTGGAGGTACTGGCATAAACTATACAGACAAGCTGACTTCACAGACGTGAAAAATGGGGCAGCGAAAATTTTGCAAAAGTATTCCTAGATGAAATAAATACAGAAGTTAGATATTAAGGTGAAATGGCATCTAATGTCTTTGGAAAAAAAACCCCAATTTCCCCTCTGAAATGTGCTTTCATTGTTCAGACGAGAAAGACCTTAATCATACCTTCAGAAATTCTTAATTCTGCTGGATACCCCAAAACACAACAAAAATCAAAACATAAAAGCACACTAGAACAGTTTTTGTTAAGAAAACTTCCTTATGCCTACTTCTACCTGATAGCAGCCCCCAATTCTCTCTTCCCAATTGCTGGGGGCAGTGGCTATCACTTCTTCTGCTTAAAATTATCTTCTGCGTCATGAACTACTTTTTTTCTTGGGTTGTCTAACGTAATTAAATTAAACTCAAAGCAATTGTTCCACAACATGTAATTGGCCTTGAGTCTGACAACTCTATTTCCAACCTGCAAAGCTGCAGAGTGCAAAAAGGCTTCTTTTTCATCCCACTCAGCCTCCCCTCAGTATAACCCAGTTAAGGATAATAAAAGACACTCTCTGCCAACCTTATGTTCTGAAAAAGAGGAGAGAAGCTTATCCTATGACAATCAAGAGCCTGTTCATATTGCACAGTCTTCAAGTCATCTATTCAAATCAGAGGGTTTTGGGAGAAGATAATCACCTCTCCTTCATTCCTCTCAGAAATCAGAGGCCTCTAATTAACCTCCCCCATAGGCTATCTAATATTTACTGTAGAGAGCTCAGGGCCAGTACGTGAAGAAGTGGAAGTCCACTTACTGGGCTGGAGAAGCTGTATAATTAAACAGAAACACTGCTGAGCTGTGCCTCTCCTTGGCTGATTTATGAGTCCACCTGCTCCCGCTTTTGTTAGCACAAAAGTAACTCCACTTCAAAGCACAGCAACAATCTTGTGATGTGACCGAGTAGCAGCAGGTTACCAGTACAAAGCTGTCCCACTGACACAGAACATCTAAATAGGAAGAAATCCCTGCTGACTCAGGCCTGACAGCTTCGTTTCCTGGATTATTTTCATTCCGCTGCTCTCGCCCTCCTCCCCACAGATCCCCCCTTGTCTGTGGCCTGGGCAGCTGCTCCATCGCTACATCTCTCACCCACTGCAACAATAGATTACGAGTGTTTTGCAAGTCCTCCAGATGTTCATATAGCATAAGTTTACAGAGGCATTGCTCAATCTTACACAGAGCTCTTGGAAGGTAACTAAGCAGATGGGTCATCCACAAAGACATGGAAGAGCAAGAACTCAAGGACAACACACATGCATGATAGATTGAACAGGCTGAAAATGAAAGAGATCCAAAACAACACTCTCCAGCTCCAGCATAATTAGATTCTTGGCCTGATCTCTTTTATTGTTCACACAGAACAAGAGAAAATTACTTTTCTAAATTTGCCAGCAGCATGGCGATCCCATTCCTTTCAACAGCATTTGCAGGTGTATTTAAAGCTGAGCAGCCACAGTAAGGTCTGCAGACCGGGGACACCCACCATAACCCCCACAGGCACAGGATGAGGCCTTTTTCAGGTCTAAAAGAGTCTGTCCCAGCCACAGTGACCGCTAATCATCACGAGGAAATCCCCCTCAACATCTGAGATTTGTTTCAGTGCCATCCAACCCTGACATCTCTCGCTCTGCTGTGTATATTAACAACGGCATTTGCTCCATCCCGATCCTCTTTTCAACTAAACTCGGTTTCAATTAAAACCTTTGAATTTATCCAAGGCTCCGCTGGTTTTGAAGTGTGTAACAAGCTATACCACGCCCCAAGTCAGTATCCTTTTAAAATAAAGCAAGTCCCCAAATGCCGTTTTATGGCTTGATTTCATCAATTAAATATCATTAAGATTTTCCCCTACAGAGTATTCCATTTAATAAAGAGTTCTCCCCCTTTCTTCAACACCTTGAGTTTAATAAAATGAAAAAGTCAACGTTAATAACTCAGTAACTGCTTTGTAACACTTAAGTCTGTATCTGCCACAGCATCACTAGTCTAAGTACTTGCTGGGGAAATGCCAATGAGCTGCTACAGAGCCAAAAAAAAAAGGTCACAGAGCATTTTATTTTGCAGTTACTACATAAACAGAGGCTATTTTTAAATTGCTCATCAAGAAGCAATGGCTCTCAGAAACAATGCCTTAAGTATTTCCAAATCCTTACAGGAGCCATCCCCCTCTTACAACAAACACATCTCAAAATACTTCACAAAGGAGGCCTCTGTCACTGCCCTCCCTTTACAGACAAAAAACCCCACTGCATCATGGAGATGACTTGCTCAAGGTCACCCAAACATGCCAGTGCCAGAGCGGAGTATGGAGCCCAGATTCCCCAGTTTCAAATCAGCTCCTCCGCTGGCTCCGGTAGCAAGTTTAAGCGCTTACTGGTGTGCACTAAAAACACGTGTTTTGCCTGTAAAAGAGAATGGATTTTATAGACAAAACACCTGGGTGGGGGAGAAATGGAGAAGCCACTTACAGAAGTTCACAGTTGCATAGATATCTTTCTTCTCCTTGCTCCAGTTTTCCATACTGCCTTTTTCATTTGTTAAAGCCCCATCCCCCCAAGAAACAAAAAAAGCAAAACCCAAAGCAGAACAGGAGCATTCCAACCCTCTAAGGAAATGACAGGCTTCTACTACCACAGATTCAAGCAAAAACCACCACAGGTTTTGTGTTTTCTATGTCCTGTTGAATCTACCATCAGAACACACCACAGTGCTGGAAATATTAGGACCTTGCTTGTCTATCTTACCACAATCAATATTAACAAGGAAAGCCTCTAAACCCATGCCACGTCTTAAAAAGAGCTTCACATATTGTGGTAAGTTTTAAGAAAGCCTCACATATCTGAAGTCAGATAAATACACTTTACAGATGGATACAACTGTCTGAAAACAGGTGTCCTGGGGCTGTGAAGACTGGCTTCTTAAGCCTGCAAAAAAGCTTGACTGTACCTGTCAACAGGAGCCTGTATTGGGGAATCCTCTGAACCGGCTTGAGCAGATAGTGCTTGAGGGCCAGACTAGCACAGCGGGGGCTCATCTGAAAGAAACACCCAAAATAAATAACAATTCCACAGCAGTCAAAGGTTCCAGCAAAAGAAAACGTGCCTACAAACAACTACTGATTACACTGGATAAGCTTTTTATCTTTGAAAAGATAAACTGCCACAGTGTTAAGCACCACACTACAGAGCGAGCATTTCCACGTGGAAGACAGCATGCAAAATTACCCATGCATTAAAGACATGGGTAAGCACTCATACTCTGCAGATTCTAAGCAGGTGCTTTGACCTAGGAGGAAGAGAGGTGAAACTTCCCAGAAATAAAGGAAACAGGACAGCAAGGACAACATGCTCCTTTGTGATCGCTGTCAGTGTCCATTAGGCAAAAAGGCAGAGAAGACAGGGGCGCTCACTACAGAATTTTTAATTAATCCACACCTCTAAAGACAACACAGAATTAAAAGATCCATGCTTCAAAAATGCTAATTATCTTGAGTTGGCATTCAAAATAATGTGAATCTGAAATATCAAGTCCTTCAAAAGGCCTCTTGCCTTCTTCCTGTCTCGAGCCAAGACTGCAGCAAAAAACCCAGCACCAAAACACAAACAAATTGAGGACAGTTTCTAAAGTGGAGGATCACAACTGCTAAAAAGTCACAAAACAGGATATATCTAACAAAAGAATACAGTACCTCGAAGTCTTTGACTATTGAAGCAAATCCTGCATTCTTCTTACACTGTTCATCTAATAATGCAACATTTTTATCAAATTCTTTGATGTAAGTTGAGTACATCTTTAGGTAGGGACCCTTTTTAACAAATATATCAGCAATTCTTTGATGCTCAAGCCTAGAAACAACAACAAAAAAGATGCAATTAGAGCTAAAAATAGCATACATCTTAGCCCTACAGCAAAACATCTCTCTTTTTCAGAGTTAAGATGTGCTAGTTTATGTTCTGAACAAAAAGCTTACAGCAGATAGGCACCCATCTCAGTTTCTGAAAAACCTTATTAGACACATGTCAACACACTAGTGTAAGATGTCAACCACTTAACACACAGCCTTCTAAAAATGGTCTTGAACTGTTTGAACACTTTAGTTCAAGGTGGATTTCTGAGAAAACCGATCTTCAAACTTCAAACTCAAGAGCAAGTCTTTACCCATTGCAGTGCCTTTGTCAGTAGGTTTTGTAGAGCTCCACCCACCACTGGTAACTGAGAATGGTCTTCAAGGGGATTGTGGCTGTCAATCAGCATTGTGCCTGATCAGTAGATCTAAACTACCTCTAAAATGCAAACCAGTCTTCAGAACAGCCTCCTTTTTCCCTAATGAAATCAGTGCACTTATCATGCTCATGCAGGGACCAGAACTTTCAATTAAAAACAAAATTTCAAATAAAAAGTGTGATTGCCACAAAAATGTACTGGCATGCCTTCTGGACCTTTTGGGATGCATCTAAATGACAAAAAAAAGCACATCTAAATGAAAAATCATCTCCTACACTTCCAAAGTAAACTCTGACATTTAGGAAGGTACATGAAACACAAACAAGAGTCAAACCACGATCACATAGAGTCACATAAGCAAGCCCCCCAGATAAATTTCAACATCAAAGGAGTGAAATCCCTTTATTGATAGTCACCAGTGAGATAATCGCTCTTCCAGTTCCCTCAGGAGGTCCCGATTGAGTTCGTAGAGCTGAGGTAGGTAGTAGAGGATCTGATTCAGGATTCTGTCCTCAATCACTGGCTTTCCAAGTTGCCTAGAGGCATGCGACACAGCATCCCGGAAATCCTGCCCGAGTACAAAGAGGACAGAAACCCCCCTTTTCATGAGTGAACAGCCTTCAAAGCACCAACACAGAGAGCACAACGGAGTTCTCATCGCAGACATTCCAGGCACTGCTCCCTATTACCAAAGGCAAGGTGGGTACCATCTGGGTTATATTTTTTCTGCAGCTTCAATTCATTCCCCTGGGACTGCCATAAACCCTTTGGTTTGACACTGGAGCTTTACTTTCTTGCTCCTGTATGCATAATATAGAAGTTGTTCATTATTTTTACAACATGCCCTTAAGAAATGTGTTGGTATTACTTATGAGGACACTAAGGCGGGCTAAACAAGGCTTGTATCTGCAAGGCTGTTGGAAGCCTTGAGTGTCTTCTTGCAAACATGGAAGTCAAAAAGCAAAACCATTACATCGGCTAATACAATCACAGTATCTTACTTTAAAATCATCCTGGTGTTTATAACTCATCTACAAATGCTGTTTTGGAAGATGCTCCTCTCTGACAAAAAGCAGGGTCAAAAAAAATTACTGTAGGTAGCAGCTCTTCTATATACAGGAAAATTAACATCTAATAAAAAGATACTGTAACAACATGGGAATCATGAGATTTTGAATGTTGGCAATGATCAAAACCAACACTGACTGGTACCTTTGAAACATTGACAGGGAGGAGGAGAACCCTACTTACTCTTGAAGGATCTTATAGCATTTTTATGCTATAACCAGCTCCCAGCAGGACAGAGCTGAGGCTCATTGGTCCTCATTAACTATTTAAAATTAAAATCTTGATCTCACACAAATCAACATGGCCAAGATTGAAACTTAGTATCCACTATACAAAGTATTTTCCCTATTCACAAGCAAATAAATCTTTCAAAAAGTTTAGCAATCTAGCATTTAACTCGAAAAACAACGCTGTCTTAACTGACAAAAAAGAAAATACAAATTAGGTAGTCCTACATATTACCGTGTCTCACTTGAACTTGGGCGAAAAGAGAATCAATCCAAAGTAGCTCTTCTGGAGTTTATGGTTAATGAAACCTAATATCACATGCACTATCTATAGATATCCTGAAAAACTGACCAACAAAATGTTATAAGCACAATAATAAGTTACATTTTAAATGTGCACGGGGTCTACACCTGCCTTTGGAAACCTGTAGGACCCTCAGGTTGAGGGGAAAAAAAAAAACTTAGTCCCCCCTTTTCCCCCTCTCCAGGTCTACTACTACAGTTCTTACTAGCTATCCCATCAGTCCGGCATCTGGCACTATTTAGGGTCTCTCAAACCGAAGCCTCAACTTTCCCCTGCTCTCCCCTCCTCATTACGTCAGCTCTGGGCAACGTGAGCTCCAGACATGCTTTCTTGGTTTGTGACCCTCTGGGTCACGAAGGCTGTGACTGGGCAGTTCTGACAAGAAACTGAAAGGAGATACAGGGCACTGACTGTAACAGGGGAAGGCTGAGAACTAAATGCAAGGGAGTTAAAAAACAGATGGCGTTATTCATATGGAAATGTTCTGGTTTACATCCTCTGTGCAGACTAGTGACACATAGGTTAACTACCAGCTGCATCTTATGGGTTTTTCTGACCCTGGGGCATTGCTTAACACTGAAATGATACATGGAATTACAATGGCAAAAGCTCAAATGAGGCATTCTGGAGAGCTTCATGCAAAATGCATCATCATATTATGATAATATTCTTCCCCCGCCCCCAATCGTATGCACACACAATATACTGTATGTACTTTGCCATAGGATGAGACAAGAATTTTGTTTGAATGTCATAAGGCTACTCGCACAACGAAAAGCAAAGCAGTTTTGTCTGTATGTAATCAACAACCCAGGCTTTCCCCTGACCAAACAACAAAGGGAGAGCAGGGAGCCAGGTTTAAGCACCACTAGATAACACAGGAACGTCAGCTGTAGTTAAGAGCATTTATTTAACTTCTAGATACAGCATTCAAAGAGTCTGCAGGGCTTTTCCAAATACGGATTTGGTTTTTCAACTAGCCTGACCGAAAGTCCATGAGCTTCATCACGACTTATAGATTATGCCATGAAAGGCTCTATCATGAAAACAGCCAACCAAAACTTTACTCATCACCCGCTATGTCCCCTTCCACAACTGAGTAAACCGAGGAAGTGCTGCAGAGAGGAAATACAGGGAAGAAAGATAATGTGAACCTTTCAAATTTCAAAAGCCTGCAAAACAACAAGAGCTAAACGGCAATGCTCTCTTTTTGTTTTTTTTTTTTTCTTTTTATAATTATCTTCACTACTGACTATGCATTTGTCACTGTAATCATATTAAGATTTATTTTTAACCTGGCAGTGGGTGTGAAGTAACTGTCATGTCAAGTTCATTTTGAGATAAACTCAAGAGTTGAATTCAGAGAGCACATGCCTGGGGATCGGGGGTGGGAAAAGAAAAACAAATGTAACAAGGTTGGAATTAGCAGTGTTTACACTCCAAGGTACTGGCCTTCTGAAAAAGTAATTTCATATCCAAAAGGACAAAACATAGATCAGGTCTGTTTTAATTAGCAGATGTAAAATATGCTCGTTTACAAACTAAACCCTGAAATTTCACCCCAAGGGGTGGAAGGTATTCAGATAACAACTTTTAATGCCAGTAGAAACTGCAGCAAAAGTAGTAATGTCAGACACCAGGACCTTAGCTCCTTCTAAACCTAAATCAGTTCACTGCTAAATAAAAGCAGAATTGCTCTTGCAAATAATATATACACTGCTCTGATATCTATACGTGCCTGCATGACGCGATTTATATTGCACACATATTTAGCACATCGTCCTATATAAAACTGCTGAAGAGCACTGCTTTTCATCAGCCTGTTCAAAGGCAATCACCTAGGCTGTCCTAGAAATTATTCTGTTTGAAGCAACGCAGCAATCCATTACAAGGGAATTTTAAAGACAGATTTTCTAATTAAAAATGCGTCTTTCAAATACTCCAATCTTACTCATTAAAAAAACCCCCAAAAAACAAAAAAACAAACCCCAAACCCAATTTGCCACACTTTGGAATTAATGTGCTTATTTCACTGAAAAACATTTGTAACTCTAGACACGTTTCATATGCTGCATGACAAAACCCGAAATATTATGCTAGTTACACTCAATCGTCCCAGCTTCTTACCAGTATTTATATTTTTTTCCTTTCAGAAGTGGGGAGGCTATTGTACATTTTCTGAAATGCTTGTTTACAGTTTCTAGTTTTTACATTATATTCTGGTCCAATAATTATCTTCTGATACCTTTTTTCACTGATTAGGTAAAGGTAATTGTTTTCACACAGCTACTTCAAGAGGACAGCACACATTGCCATCCCTGGAAAGAACATTCTTTCCAAACCAGAAACAGTTTTAGTTTATGCTAGGCTGAGACAGCCTCCCACCGGGTACTTGTCCATATGAAAATCTAGTCTAGGCATACTAAAGGCTTCTGAGTACATACTGTTGCTGAATTACTGCCTGATAAAACGCTTCCAACTTGAAAATGTGTAGGAAATTCTATTTATCCTGTTAGTATAAACTCCCCTTATAGCTGTGGAGTTTTTAATATTTGAGGAGGTTACCACCATCACTGCTTTTATTTCCTCCCACCACTCCTTCAATGCAGCCTCCTTAAACAAGCAAAAGGGCTGTGATATCTGAAATAATTCTGACCCTGTTCTGAATCATCTGTGATCAGCCCATGCACTTCCCCTCTGCAAAGGCCCTGACTCACAATCCCTCAGTTCTTCCCACCAGAGGATTCCCGCAGTGAAGGGATCTGCCCGTGTCAGTCTAAGGAGCAAAGGACAATTTGAGTTGTAAACCAAAAGAGGTACTCAGCAGACTAAAACCTCACTCAGCTGCTGACTGGGTCAAGTACACCTTCAGGTATCTAATAGTTGAATGAAGATCATTTCAAATGGGTGAAATTAAAACTTCTTGGAAATTTAACAGGAAGAGGAAGTACTACATAATCTAAACACAGTCACGTATTCTACTCCTAAAGCTTCGACCAATATTCACCTTGGATCTGTTCTCCCAGAACACACAGCAAAGCAAAAATAAGTCATAATCCCTTCCACTGAGGTACAACTCCCAGCTAAATACACCTGCAGATAGCTCAAGCATCAGTTTAATTTAAGGAAAAAAAGTATGTTTGCACTTGGATGCTTTTCAAGGAATACACACACACACACACACAGAGACATCCTATGGCGAAGGAGGAGGGAAGGGGAGGAAGTTTCACGACAGCCAGGCTGCTAGATGTGACAAACTGTAAACATGACTGCTTAGGAATACGGCTACAGAAGATTTCACAAACAGATTATTTAAAATATAAATAGGCACTCCTAGCTAGAGTCAGACTGTTAGCCATAAACTGCTAAGTTAAACAACAGCAACTATAGTTCATCAAGACTATGACTAAGTGTGGATCATGACATATTTCAAAAATATAGCATTACTTTTGGAAAGCTGCCAAGCACTTCCACACCTTTTTTCTCAGGTAATAAAATAATTTATAAGTCTTCAATGAAATCATGTAGTCAATTTTTTTACAATAATCAATGATTTGACTGTGGCATATTCCCAGAATGTTATTTCAGGCAATAGGATGGGTAGTAGAACAATATTTCCTTCTAAACTAAAACTATTTTATTAGTCGTCTTAGTAAGAGGACTACAGTTGCAACTCATTGTCAAATGTCTCAGCAGTTTCAAAGTACTTCAGAGACAAAAAATTTATCAACATATTCACCTCAGACTGGTCAAATATTGAAATTTTGCAGACGGAGAAAAAGGAGTTGGAGGTTGAAAGAATTTTTCACAGTCAGACAGTAAGTCAGTCGTAAGCCAGAACCAGAGGTCAGAACTTTGCTCCAAAGGCCATACCTATTTTATTTCTCATTACATTCTTTTTCCAAATCTACTATGAATTATTTTTCATAATACTTGGCTACAATACACATCAGTCTTTACAGATACATGAAACTATAGATAGTTTTTATATAGAGAATTTTGCAATTTTCTTCTGAAAAATGGAAACATTAAACCAGAATTTTTCAGTCTTGTAAGTGTCTCTGGAAGGACACACAATAGAAAATGATGCTTGACCTCTTATCTGCCTTCTCCAATAAGAGGTTGATCTTGTGGCTGCAGAAATGCTAAGAGGTGCCTCCTGACAAGCTCCTACTTACTTGGTCTCAGACTCCAAATATGGACAGAACAGGGGTCTAAGTCAGAAGCACAGATTTAAAGGCTCAGGCAAAAGCCCACAGGCCTAAGCTTTTCTTTTCACACAGCAAAGAGTTACACACTAAGCCTCGCAGTGGAAGGAGTAATCTCAAAAAACCAAGCTTCTCTGCTGGATCGGAAGCTTTGCTGCTTATACCACAGTGGTAGGGAGGAAACAGAATCAAAAAGAGTGGAAAAACAAAAAGAGCGGAGGGTTTTGGCAAAAGAACAAAATTCAGAACAAAAATGTACCAAAAAAATAACAACAAATAAGCCAGACATCTTAGCCTCAGTGCCAGGGTGCTGCTGAGGAGATCCTCTCACTCAGGCAAAGCAAACCATCTCCAAAGAATCCCACAACAAAGAAGTACAAAGGGCACCAATCCTGCCTTACTCCTTTTCCAGGAACACTTCGTGTTTTTTAGGCACAGGGCAACTCAGAGAGAAGTGATAAACTTGTTTCTCTTATGTCACTTGTGTTCTATACCCAGTTCACTGTTTCTTTTTTCTTCAAGTGTCCTTAGGGAAAAAATAGTACTTCTCCCATATTCTCAACCCTTATTCACTCTCAGGAGTCAATGCATGAGCCATCTTAAAAACATGCATACAGAAGAGCTAGTTTGATTTAAGCTCCTTTGTTTCCAGGAGTTTCTAAAAGCATTTCACTGGAATCTTGTCCCCTAAAAGAATACTAACATAGTAACAGAAATACAGAGAATTCAAGATTACAGCTAGTGTTTGATTACAGCCTCCAGCAACCCCATTTGCTGTGTCTGTTTGAGACTATGTGTGCTGTGTGCAAAGCCAGGTGAGTCCCTTATCTCTGTTATGACCAGCTTGTTTAGTATTTATAGAAGTGTCACCAAGTGTTTAAAATTTTGCAGCATGTCTTCAACAGAAGCAGTCAGATGCACTCGTAGTGTGTGCCATAGGCTGGCACCCTGGTATCTTGGAAGAGTTGCTCCACCTAATTTGACTTTGTCAACATAAAAGAAAAAAATGCTAAAAAAAATTCAGTGGTACTTGTAACCAGTTTGCAGTCACATTCCTACCTTCTCAACTGCTTTAGATTCCACTTCAAAGGCTCTACGGAGAAGCAAATTAAAAAGCTTTTCTTACATCAACAGTCCTGTTCCTTGGCGCCATGTGATGCATTTAGCTGACGTTGGTAAAACATACTGAGGAGAATATTATTCATTTCAGATCATGGCTAATGGAATTAGTCACTAAATTTCAAGTGGAGAACCACTAATAGATGGCTCCGAAGGTGCAACGGAGCAGCCCCCAACCAGCCAAATCTTTACTATGGGTAAAAGAACACAGTCTGGGGAGAATCTAAGTTCTAATTCAGAAATTTTTCAGAGGTTTCTTGACTGGCAGTTAGTAATCCTGACACTGAAGGCAGTAAGCCAAAGTAGTCAATGCACATGAAATCAAAAGGATAGTTTTATCAACATTAAAATATTATCCATAAGAAATATATTATTAAATCAACTGATTTAATAATGTGTGTGAAAAACACGCAAATCCTCGGGCATACCACTCTGTGGAAATAAAAAACTGGGTGTCTGCAACCTTTCTCAGCTATGGCAGTTTTTATTTAATGAAGAATGCACACACACAGAGGCTCAAAACCAGTGCCCTCTCTGACAAGGACACTCACCAAGGTTCCTGCTGCAGGCCAGCTGACAAGTTAAAGACAAAGTATTTCCTCAACTCCTAGCCTAGAATCCTCCCTGTTAGACCAGGCTGAATACATGCTGATTGCCATTGCTAGCCAACAAAAACATTTCTAGTAGTTTTTATTTGGCAGCTAGAAACTAGCAGACTGTCATGAATAGAGTTGCAAGTTATCCATTAAAGGAAAAGTGAAACACATCCTACACCACCACTCATTTACACAGTGGGGACAGCTTTTAAGTTTATCCTAGAAACTTCCTAAGCTCTCTACTCTTCCCTTTTTCACATTGTTCTTCTGCTTGCCTGCATCCTCCTCACCAACAGCCTTTCTTCCAGTACTGCACATACTACCTAAAAAACTGGTACACTGAAAAGAAATCTTTTAAAAAATAAGTTAAATGTCTGAAAAATATGATAATTTAAAATTTTATAGCTTCAAACTTGCCTAGAACAACTCTCTTTCTTCAACCAATATTTAAAATTGAGTTCTGTATTAGAAACCATGTTGAATACAAATTATATATTGGCTGCAACTGACTGAGCCAGCTCTTAAAAACCAAGCTTGAACAGAATCAGAAAATCAATTACTAGGAGGAAAGCAAAAGAATAATCAGCAAATGATGTGGTAAGTTTTTTGTACCCTGAAAAAAATCTCTGTATTACAGGACTGTATACAACCATCTATAAGAGCCTTTGTTCCCAGTCTCACAGAACATGCTTCTCCAGAGACCGAGACAGACCAATGCATCTGTTTGCAATAGAACCACTTCTACTGCCCAAGGAAAAATCCACTGTGCTTGCACTTAACAGAGTGACGAAATGGTACAAACACATCTCATTTTGAACTTGACAGAAAACACACAAAATGGAGCTAGAGAAAGAACAATTCTTCATTAATTTCCCATTATCACCTTCCACACAGCATGCTTTACAGACGAGTGATCTGCACAAACACGGATGAAATATTCAACCCTTGTTGTGCACAACACATTGCAGGTACTACAATCACAGGTGCTATCAGAAAGCAAACAGCTGTCAAGGGACTGCAGCCTCGAAAAAATATGCTGCCACAGTGATGGATGCACCCTTAGAGCTTTTAGCTATTAATGTGATTACTTCAAGAATGTGTGTTTTAATGTACCATTTCTAAAAGTAAATTGTTCCTGCTTTCCCCCCACCACTTAAGGAGTTATTCTAACCAAAAACTTCATTTTTGGTGCTACGTACATATTTATAAGCCAGTATAAGCTGGTTTATAAATATGATCCTGATTAACATAAATTGACATATATTCAATTTTCAGTATTCAATACCCACACTCAACTGGAAACTACATAAATTATTAAGGAGATCCAGGAGGAACCACCAAAATATTCATCCATTATGTAAAATGTGAAACTTTAACGTTCAGCTTAATTAGATTACTTTTTATATTTTGAATATGTAGATGCGGCAGAAAAAAGGCACAGTCACTACCATAAAGCCTAAACATAAAACTTTAATAGATTAAACAAATAGAAGAGGAAACTGCTTTTTTTTTTTTGAGTACTTACAATGTGTAAGAGCTTTAGCACATCCACAAACCTATCAGAAAAGCAAGAAAAAGCAAACAGTTACATTTTAATTGCCCAATGAAAATAAACTGAGTAGTTATTAAATTTAGCATTGACACTTACACTTTCTCTGAGCTCATGATCTCCTTGGCAATATGGTAAACCTTTGTTTTCTTTCCAGCTGCCTGACTCTGCAAATAAAATTATATGTTACACTACGCACCTACTAAAACTATCATAAAGATCATTTCCAGCTATTAGTTCCTTAAATTCGATGTAATTATTTGATAGTTGCTTCTAAGAAAAACACTTCATACTGCTTTGAAATCTCTTGGCTTTGACACCTTCTAGTTTTTCAGGATCTGTGAGAAAATCAATTTAGCTTGTATCTGGAAACAACAATATTAGCTAAGAGCAGTTTTTACAACACTGTCAGCCCTTCCTTTTAATTATTACAGAAAGCACTGAAGCCCATAATGAATTAAGTCCTAGCAAACAACAATTATTGTTTAGCAAAAGCGTTAAAGTACAGGTAATATTTCTATATTATTTGATTCTTTTTTTTCTGATTAATAGAGCAACAGTAATATTTGCAGTGAACTCAAATGTGTTTCAGGAACATCTTAAAAGACATATACATTTTCTTTAGGGAAAACCAAGATGACAGGAGGAAAAAAAAAAAGAAAATAATCACATTGAAGAGAAAAGCCAGTTTCTGACAATCTACTAACGGAGCTGCTGGAATACACAGCAACTGCACTCCAAAGATGCAGAAACGTGAGCCTTGTCATCCGCCTGAAACGCTGCGGAGATGATGCTGGGTTTCTTGCACACATCTTGCTTCCAAAAAACCAAAGGCACTGCTCAACATCGGACAGAGGGACCAGGCATAACAAAGCACATGGGGCAGGCATCTGGATTCAAATGTGCTTGCTACACAGTGTAACTTCCATGTACGATTTCCCTCAGACAGAACACCTTTCTCCAAAACAGCTCTCATGGTTTGCCATATGCTCCTCTGCTGCCAGCTGTCACCACATCTATTGCACATTCAGGCTTTCTTTTTAATGGACTGCAAAGAAAAAGAGCATGAGGAGCCCTAAAACATCACAGGATATACAACTCGAGTGAGATGGAAGTCCTGGGAAGGCTGTATTGAGTACGGTAGTATAATATGGGCACCGAACAGCTTATCTAGAAAATCGGATTATCAGTGGCGTTTGGTTCAGAAGCACTAATGCTGCAACATTTCTCTGGAGATTTAGTTCTTCTCCAAACTGATAAATAAGTCTCAAGTGCTGGAAGTTAAACCACGGAACAGATAATACTCATAGGTAGGTTTTAATGATATTGTTGTATTGAAAATAAAAAATAAATCTAAATTAAACTTTTTCATTGGAATTCAAATGACACCACGCCTAATTAGTACATTAAAATTAATTTCTGAATTAAATAATTTGGTCTAACACCACATATGTGCAAAATACATTATTTATTTTATATACTATATAGACAGACATCTGCACACAGATCTGGGATTTCACTCATGAAATTAAACTCTTTTCCAAAGAACAATGAGATCTATCAAGTGTGGGTCCATCGCATTCAGGCAAGATTCTAACACCTATTCTCAGGCCTCTGTGCCTATTTAGAAAGCACAGCTGACACGCTCCCTACATGACTGAATTCACAAGTAAGTCAATTATGCAGAGCAAGGTATCTGCCATCACTGTAGACGTGTCATGTTGCAAATGAGATGAAAATTAGTATTTTGAGAACAAGATGCTACGGCTAAACAATTACAAAACGAAATACCACAGCCTGTTTTCAACCCTGCTTGAAAGACTTTTCACATACCAGCTGGCGCTGAAAGGGCCACTTTGCATTTGCTCAGACAAAGATACTCTGGCTCTGAGAGTCTCTAATGGGAGAACCAAAGGGATACCAATAAGGCTCTCCGGCACAACACTGGAAAGGAGCCCTGTAACTCCCCTAACAGATATAAAGCATCAAAACAGCCAGATGCTTGTGGTAAAGAAAAATAAAACAAGCCCAGCTGATGACCGATGCAGAGGCTGCTTCATTCTCCTCTGCAGCTGCTCTCGCCGTGAGGAAGTTGGTTGTTAATTCCCAGCTGCCGGCCGCACGTGCCACAGGCAGCTGAAGCCAGCGACAGCAGATGCCTCACAGCAAGCACTGAATTACCTCATAAAACCTGCCTGAGAACCCTCCGAAGGGGGACGCTTTCCTGTAAAACGCTGTTGTGGAAGGTTGAGGGCATTTCTAGAGGCACGCAAGGTAAGTTAACTTCTATATCGGTACAGTCTTGTTTAGTTTCAGAGGAACAAGCTTTTCCCTTGACTCTTTCCCTCTCCCATTTTATTCCTCTCATTTGGTTTAACAACATTCAGGCCTGACACGCCAAGTCTTCTTTTCCAGCACTAAAAAGTTTCATTGGGTTTTTTTGCTTATCTTGTCGGGGCTTTGGGTTTGGTTTGTTTGTTTGTTTTAAATTATTTTTAAGGAAAGGAAGCAGATGTAACTACTATCAAAGGAAACAGCTGCCGAGACTGGTGCTGAGGAGAGGCATTGGTCTCCAGGCAGGCTGCTTTCAGGGCGTCCAGGATTGAGAAGTAAGAACACGGACACCGCCAAAGAGAGGGACAGGACCCTCATAAATTCATTTCATTCAGAGTAGTTAATGCAGTCTTTCTGCTCCTCATTTGAAGAAGAAATAAGATTAAAATAAGGAAAATCACTTCAAGCTGGCACTCGCAGAAGGTAGCAGGAGGCCAGACCTCAACTGCAAAAGGTGGTTTATATTTGAAAACATCCCAACAGGTTACAACTTATGAAATACTGCAAGAGTGAGGAACAGCTTCAGAAGATAAAGATAAAAAGATACCTGTTTATCTTCTTGAGGATCAGTCTCCCCTTTGCTGGAATCGGAATTTGTGTCATCATCTTCATCAGAACTGTTCATGATATCTTCTTCATCTGACTGGAGATCTCCCATTACCACGTTGGGATGATCATGGTGTTCTTCTAAGGACCTAATATTAAAATATACACACCATACTTTATTTATGTAAAGAGCTTTCTGTTTCACCCCACAATAAATGATCTACTTGGTATCAGAGACCCTGAAAACAGTAGTGGGTAGTCTGAAGAGTCCACAGTGGACTCATAATTCTGCAACATGTTATTTATGCTAGTATTGATAAATTGCTCATGGACAGCAAGCAAAAGCCACAGTACCTTTGGAGTATTTACATTATTCACGTCCATCAGAGTTTGCATAACAACAAAGTTTGATAAATCTATTTCCTTATTGCTATGCGCGTGTACAGAGCAACATTTGTACTGTGTGCCAGAAGGACAAAGAAAGATCATAACCATTTTGCTATCCTCTGTCTCATGGCAGCAGGTCTTGTTCCAGATATGGTACTCACATTGGAGCTTTCTGTGTGACATTCTAGATGCGTGTATACATACGGGCCTGTTTCCCAATGCATATGCTGAACAACTGCATCCGTGTCAGCAATATCATAACCATTCTGTCCAACAATTCTTCTTAAAAACAGCAAAGCAGAATCTTTGGCGATTAAGAACACCCATCCCCCAGAAACAGACACCTTTCGGATAGCTATCAAAGCTCTAAAACATAACCTTGCTCTGCTGCTGTACAATCATTATAGAGGTCTCTTTTCATTAGCTTCAGCCCTATTTGCAATACAGGAATTGCATGAGACAGGCACACATTCTTTTCCTAACTAGCCTTGACAACTTCAGCAGAGATTTAAGAAATGCAATTCTAGAAGAAAATAAAAAAGTGGGTAGGGAAAGAGATAGGAAAACAGACTAGAGGAAACAGAGCCTGAAGTTTTTGAAAGGTTACATAGAAACATAGCAGATCTCTGGGCTCCTACTTTTAATCCTTAAAAATATCTAATAATTTCCAATTGCACCAAGGCCATCTAAAAATCACACAATCTGTGTTCAAGGCCTGCAAAAAGATGCCGGGATGCTACAGATTTATTTTGACGCGAGCCAAAACCGATTAGCTGTCCTGCAAAACGAAAAGCAAATCCAGGAACCCTTGTCCACGAGCTGCTGCAGCCAGCAGAGATCTCACCAGGCTGACCAACACCTACTTTTGCACAGCCAACAACTGCCAGCCAATGCTTCTCCATATACCTGGCCCTCTGCCTCCTGAGGCAAGGGATAGTTACGACTGATCTTTTCCTAACTTTGAATCAGAGGAAAGCGGGGATGGAGGGTAACTATCCAGACTTGCCACCTCTCTCTTTCTGGTGATAGCTACCAGAACGCAAACCAGTCACCGTGGATCCCACGGAAGGTGTCTGCCAGTGATCTGAAAAGCAGAAGTATTCCTCAGGGCTCGGGTTCAGTATTGGGACTGGCGCTGTTAAACGGGTTTGTCAGCGACATGGACAGCAGGACTGAGTGCACCCTCAGCAAGAGGGCCCAGCAGGTCAAGGAAGGGGATTCTGCTACAGCAAAGTGTTGATTACTCAATGCTCAAGAAAGAGTTAAAAACAAACAAATCCCACCAACAACCAAACAAACCAACACAAAAATGCTGATCCATAAACAGAAATATATTTGGAGATGAAGGTTAGCTGGCCTGTGGACAGACCTTGGTCAGCCACGAAGACATAAAGAAGATTAAAATAACTTGGTTCTATTACAACACAGGAAGGACTTGGGAAACTCCCAAGCAGTTACTGTCTCCCAGAACTGAATGGGGTGGGGGGAGGGAGGCGACTGTAAGGTCATCACCAAGTTCAAACAAGGTCCTGAGCCAAGACTGCAGCACCTTGGGTGCAGAGAGACATCCCTTTATTTCATTTTGGAAATTATCACCTTCATGCAGGAAGAGAGCAGACACCAGAGAGATGAGTGCTGATGACGACAGCATATGGCGTATGCCAGGGACAGTTCCTGTAGAGTCCCCAGGAGTTCCAGGAAGGCAAAAAAGCAGCTTTTTACTGGAGCTTTCCCTGGAACCATGCTAGCAGGAAACTAAGATTTCTGCAGTTATTCATTAACTTCAGCAACTCAGAAAACTCCTTGTCCAGTTGATATAATTCACAGTCAGCTGAGAATATTTATTTTAGCAGATGCCATCTCATTTTCTTTTATTATGACACACATTTATTTACATCAGTAGTATGACATGAGGTAGGTATATGCCCCAGCTTTAGTCAAAACCTGCAACAGAAATTACTGCTATTCCTTCCTTCACTGAATTACTCAGCTTTACCATCCAGATCTGTCATTGAATCGATCTCTGATCAAGGGCATTTTTTCCCCCACTGCAAAATATATTAAGTGCTTTATCTCTGACCACACTGGAATACACTTTTTAGTCCATTATTCATTACTGTCTATTTTCGTTAATAGACATTTTATTGCGTTTTTTCCTAGCCCGAATATTTGTTTTTAATTGCTGTTTTAATTTCCTTTAACTGAGATTCCTTCTCAGCATTGTTTTCACACCTGTGACATCACTGTTCTTTTGCTTCAGCACATTCTACTGGATGCTCACTCCCAGACTTTGTTGTCTTTTTCCATTTAAACTTTTCAGGGCAACTGCGCCAAAACTTAAAAAGTTTTAGAAAACCCACCCTTTTGGAAGTCAGAGACAAGAATACTTCCAGGTGAAGCTGTATTTTACTCGCACAAACACAATTCCCTCACCACTGAAGGATGAGGAACAAACCAGCTGGCTTGTGTTGTGTGAAGCATTTTCTAAGTGTAAGATTAATCAGCTTATCCAATAGAAAGTTTCAGTAAAAAAAAAACCAACTACTTAAAAATTTTATTAATTAACTAGTGAAAATTTAGGATGTGTAGTAAGTGTCCACAAATGACAGCCACTCACTGTAAAAGTTTTTTTTCTTCCTATAAATCACAATGTTTAGGCAGTAAGCTCCTTTTCTGGCCTTTGTGGTGCTTATGCACCCACTATTCACATAAAGGAAGCTATGAGAGCTGAGAGAACCATGTATAAAACCTTGCATACAGTATCTGCTCCACCAAAGCACCTCTTAGTAATCCCTGGAAGTTTTTATCCTGTAATTGCTCAGTTCACAGCCCTCCAGTTCTTCCACATGATACATCTTGTTGAGAGGTTTTTTAGTGGTATTTTTAATACTTTCTCCCTTCTTTTCTTTGCTTTTTGAAGAAAAAACACATTGAAGGATTAGATGATTAATGATCAAGAGTCAGTTCACACTCAGCCATTTTCCAGAATCAAACAAGCAATCAGTTCAGGGATAGGATGCAAGACTTGTACCCATGGGGAGATGCCCTCCTGGTGGTATCTGCAGCTGTGTCCTCTTCTTCAGAGAAAATGGGGACAGAGTCACTGTGTTCATTTGTGTTTTCAGCCACGTGCTGAAGAACGTGCAATTCTCCTCATACATTACACCTTAACCTTTCATGGTCAATGCTATGGCTTTTCTGGCGAAACAGAAAGCAGTTTTGTATTTACTGATTACTCTTTTCTGTAGCTTTACCTCTGAAGTCATCTATAGCATAAGTGTATGTATGGCTCTCTTAACGCTATCTCTGGATAAAGTGAAATCCCTTGCACTTTAACTGTCTTTGGAAATAGTAGTAAATCTTTATATAAACAGAGTCTTTTCTAACACATATTAATTCCCCTTTTCCAGAATACCACAAGCATGCAGTAAGGCTTATTTTAAGTGGCTCTTCTGATAGGTATTTTGGGGATACTGTGAACTGTCTCTATCTTGTTCCCTCTTCATCACGATTCTTTGTCCTACCCACAGCAATACCAATAGAAACTTCTGCATTATCAGTCATGTGAAGCACCATCCCTGCCAACTCACTGTGCTGCTCACTGAGTAAGAACATCTTGCTGTATCTCGTGAGCAAGTTATCTAAATATAGATGTGGGGCTTTTTTATTTGACACATAAAATGAAGGAATCATTAGTTTGCCTTGGAATGAGCAGCTTATGAGATGATGCATATATGTTGTGCTGTATTTTCCTACTGCAATAGTAAAATACTAGGGAAATAAAACATGCTGGTCCTAGTAAGACATACAGTAAGATTAAGTGTCAAAACTTAAGAATTGCCATCAGACTATTACCACTGGAAAAATCAATCCTAATCAGCATAAGAACCACTTACTGTCTTCGAGAGATGATCAAGACCAGCTCAGACTGGTTTATTTGTGTTATTATAGAAGCTTCAAATACACCTGGGGCTTCACTTTTAGACAATGTCGATTTGGACCCTACATAGGGCACTATAGCCTGAAGTCACAATTAACATTTCAGTCTCAGTTTCCAAATCCTTTAGAAGGCAAATAGTATTTTAAGGTTGACTGAGATCATTCAGAAAGATTCTCTGCCATGGAATGCTCCAACATTAAGTATTTTATAGTACATTGGAACGACTTCAACTGTTAGCATCACCATAACTACTATAAAGCAAGTTTCCACAGTTCCGAAGTATTTGCCAAAACAGATTCATCCACACTACTGCTTTACACACGTTTCCTTGTGATCTTCATTATTTTTAGATCTTTTTCCTCTTTTCAGTAAGTAACAAAAAAATGTATGAATGCTGAATGAACAGAACCTTGCATACAACACTCTGTTAAACTCTTCATTTCTCATCCTTTTGTCGTTTTAAAAAGAATCTCCATTATTATCTACTTTAGTCTTCTGTCTCTTCCTCCAGTATTTTATTGCATGGTTTTTGTGGGTGTTTATGTTTGTTTGTTTATTTTCAAAGTAAGCCTTCAACATGCAGGCAAAATTACACAAACTGAAGTTCCTACTCAACTAAAAAATACACACCAGAACTTCAGAGAGCAACTAAACATGCCCTATTACAATATTTCATCTCAAATCCTTTTCATATCATTCCAGCATTTCACAATCTTTTCACAGCTGCTTGCACCTCATTTTTCCCCAGAGAGGAAACAACTATTATTAGTGCTTATCCATTTTCAGTTTTTAACATCACCGTTCCCTCCAATCAATTGTAGTAATTAAGGCATATTCAGCTGCTGGTTTTTTAAGACTTAAAAGCACGCTGGATCTCTGTGAAGGCAATAGCTGACAACACCGTTACATTTTCTTTCACAGCCGCTCATACTTCCAAGAGCTGTAAGCGTGCCTCACCGATTCCCTCCATGAACCCTCGTTGTACACTTCTGGGAAAATGCAACGGTAAAAGACTTAAAGAAACAAAATGTTTCATGGGATCTTTTCTGTTTGGTCCTATCTAAATTCAGCATCTCTTTCGAGGAAGGACGGTAAATACAGAACTCCAATTAATATCCCAAAACAATTTAGGAAGCAATTTCCTGATTTGGGTGCTCCAACAACAGAAGATGCTCCTGGAAAGCCAAAGCCAAAGTGAAATTGTTGCTTGGTTAATAACTGCTTCATTTTGTTTAGTGAATTTCTTTTGCTTTTATTTAATGCTTCTTTTTAAAGACAGTCCAGTATCTTTATTATTAAATTACTACAGGTTTTTAGAAAAAAGAAAATCAGTTCCAGAAAGCAAGCATACTTGGCAAAGCACTAAGATAATAAGGGATGCCAACCCAGATCACAAGTGGGCTCCTATGGAAGGTTTAAGAAGATATATAATGAGATTACTGATCAGCAAGATTAGTAAAGGCATCAATTTTCAGATGAGTTACATTTTGCTGCAATACCTCCCCTCCACAGCCAGCCTGAAGAAGTCAACACCAGCACATTTCCTTTCACAAGCCAGTCTAGAAAGCATAAAGATGAATTTCATATCCCTCCAGAGGCACCTGGAGCCTAACCCATCATATATTCACTTCTCATTTTCACCTCAGATTCTCTGAACAACGGTGACTGTCTACCATTAGAACTAAAAAATATGTCCCCCTGCTTTTCATTTCTCCTTCAGGCATACTGGACTATGAAGCAGCAAATGAGGATGAAATGCAACCTAGGCCAGGGGGATTACTTATCTGAATTATTCCTACAGCATCAGCCACCTGTCTGGTTTAATGACAGACTCACAGATGAAAAAAGCTGAAGTTGAGATCACATCTCTCTTCTCGAGGTGCAGTGGACTCTGAGAAAGGCTGGTGGATGCTGCTGCGGCTCTCGCAGCGCTGACTTGGCTGCCAGCACTGGAGACTGGTTGCCTTATTGCAGCCAAGCTGCTTGGGCTTCAACTTCTCTGCCAAAAATGGTGCTTTTTCACAGCAAGAGAGCAAGATAGCAAGGTGCCCTCACAAATATGGTTTTACACAATAGCATTAATGTTAGGCCATTCGTTCTTCTGCAGTAAGAAGTCAATGATATTACGAAGTTCTTCATATTATTAGGACTAATAACAAGAAAAAAGGCAACCAGCCATGAATTTTTATTGGTGTGATCCTAAGGAACATGATAATTAATTTTGATCTTCTTTTTATTTATATCTTTTACGACTGCCTAAACAGATTATGCCTATGAGATTCATTAGTTCCTTTTGCAAGCAATTCTTCCATAGGTGGCATGGCAAGGAATAAAACAAACTTCTACAACGGTCTTTAAAATAAAAAGCACCACAAAATAATGGGCAAACAAACTAGACCAATGAATCTGTGATTATTTGCATTTCTTAGAACTGCTGTGCTATATTCTCTCCAGGCTGGTTAGGGAATTTTAAGGATTCAATTACAAACATAAACACTCCTCAAGAATCACAGCTAGGAAACAGAAACGACCAGCATCCAGCTGAGCAACTACAATTGAAAATATGTGGTGCACTCCAGGTTCATTTTTCAAATTGCAATTTAGACTTCAAGAATTGAAACAGAATAATTTTAAACAAAATCATAAGCACTGCATGCACTCATTAATGTCTACTTTTTTTTATAGAAAGCCAGGTTCCTTGATGACAGAAATACACTATCAAAAGAAAAGCTCAGTACAATCTATTAGAAATGGATTTTCATTCAGAGCCGCCTGCACTTCGAAAGCTGTCTGCTGCCTCCTGGGCAATGGGCTGGCTGCTGAGAGAGGCCATGTGGGAATGCCAGGAGTTTGCTCTCGCTAGGAGAAACACCAAGAACTACGCTCTTTGTCCCAGTCCTTACCTCTGGCACTCACTGGTTCCACCTGGGACTTCTGGGCAAGGAGGATATCATAAACACTGCGAGAGCTGCCACCACATTCAGCCTGTTAGATCATGCCACTGGCAGCTCCTTCTACACTTGGCTGAGCATGTGGCAAACTTCTACACCTGACTTGCTTGAACCAAGTTATCCCAGCATTTGCAGCCAGCAGCATTCGGTTTAGCATTTGTTACTCTCAGGTCAAGACAGCACTTACTCCTTTCCTCAATGAGAAGAAAGGAAAATGCAGCTGACTCACATTCTAAGCAAGGGAAAAAAAAAAAAAAGCATTTGTCATTTATGCTCCCCATTAAAAAAATGGTACAAAATGTATTAAGTAATCCATTCTGTCAGTCACCCTACTTCAGGCACGTTATGATCAATACAGTCATGCCCCTACTTCCATGGCACAATTTTAAAAAACACAGTTTAAAAAGGTGCAAAGGGGTCTCAAATTATCTCCTTATTTAGCTGTAATTTGCAAACACGAGCTCCTGAGGCCAGAGGCACCCAAGGATGGCTCATCACAGGCAGCCTCCCATGCTCACAGAAGTCATCTTCAGTGAGACCGTTTGTTGACAATTCCTCAGCTCCTTGGAAAGTTCAGCATAAACACACATGCATGCTTCAGATGTTTCTAGACTCACCACAGCAAAGCCACATTAAAAAAGAAAAGGATAAGAAAGAGAGAGGTCTCAGTTTAAAAGTCTGCAAGAAGACTGGTGCTCACAGTGGGACAGCTCAGCTTCTGAACAGTGTGGCACAGCCGACATTGTGACAAGCAGGACAGACACTCGGATTGACAAATAATCATGAATACTAACCAAGATCACAAATGAGTTTCTATGGAAAGTTTAAGAAAATATATAATGAGATTCCTGATCAGCAAGATTAGTAAAGGCATCAATTACTGCACTTTTTGGAGGAGTTACATTTTGCTGCAATACCTCCCCTCCACAGCCAGCCTGAAGAAGTCAACACCAGCACATTTCCTTTCACAAGCCAGTCTAGAAAGCATAAAGATGAATTTCATATCCCTCCAGAGGCACCTGGAGCCTAACTCGTCATAAATTCACGACTGTCACCTGAACTTCAGATTCTCTGAACAACGGTGACTGTCTACCATTAGAACTAAAAAATCCCCTCCCTCATTGTCATCTTCCTATCCCTCTGCTTTTCATTTCTCCTTTGGGTGTATTGGACCATGAAGCAAAAAATGAGGGAGAAATGCAGCCTAGACCAGGAGTCTTACTTATCTTACCCATCCCAGCAAAGGTGCCAAAAGGAGATGATGCCAATGCAGCAGAATATAATCCAGGAGGATACAATGGGACAGTCTTGAGCACTGGCACTGGAAAGTGCAATACTGCAGCAAAGCTAGGGGTTTAAATCCTTGCCTGGAAGCATGTAAAGGGAAAGGGGTCCCTGCATTGGTGTTTCCCATCACCACCAAAAGTTGTGAGGGACTCCCTGTCTCCCAGGGTAGGTAAAGAGAAGTTACAGTCATGAGCATCCTTCACAGCATGATTTTAGAAAGCACAGTTTACAAAAGGAGCAAACAGCTCTCAAATTATCTCTTTACAGAGATTTACAGCAGAATTTAGAGCTTTTTGCCTTCCCCTATCATTAATTCTTGTTTCATAGGGAGAGCTGCAATGCTCATGGACAAGACCTTGGAAAAAACTCCTGGCAAAAACTATGTAAAAAAGGACCAGCAAAATATGGCACTCATTCACAATCAGGACCTCTTATTCTAACTTCTCTCAAGTCACAAAACAGATCCTAGTGGGATAAAGTAGCTGGGGAAAGGACAACAGGATCAGAAGAAAAGCCAACACTTTGTTTTCCAGTCACACACAAAAAAGGAAAAACCACGACAGAACTCTAGCATGCACTAAACAGACTTCAGGAAAATTATAATATAATTGTGACAAAAAATGTCAAAACAAATGTATCAAATAGGAAAGGGAAAACTTAGACCAAGTGAGAACAAATCTTCATATTAATACCCATTTCAAATAAAATTGACCTTACCCTGCCAGAGCTACCATGACATTTCAATGCACAGCTACTTCTGCTCACTATAATCAGAGTTAATGCAAGGCTCTACCCAATATCTTCTGTATTGATTCAGCATTAGTTTTGTAATTTTTGAGTGACTATCCCTGAAATCAGGGCTCCGATATCTCTCTTCAAACAGTTGCTCACTCAATTTTAAAATAACGCACATCCTATTGCACTCAGGTTTTTTTTACATATCAGATATCGAGAAGATAACAAAAGAGAGCTGAGTAACAGATTACTCAAAAGGTAGTGACTTAGATCTGAAATCAAAATGGAGTGGCTTAGCTCCTAAACACACAACTCTGCATGCATGGGAGCTGACGCAGCTTCCTGGACAATATGTCAGAAAAAAGAGGATGAAATAGTTTTGTCGAGAGCAACACAGACTAAGAGTAAAGAATAACTGAGCTGCTTGCAAGATCAGACTTGTGCTATCTCTTCCTCTAATCTTTTGCACAAATTAGAAAAAGAATGGGATTTAGACACTCTTTATAAACTTTTCAGCCCATCTAAAAATCTGTACAGAACAGCCCACCGCCACAAACACCACTGGGAAAACAACAACAACAACAACAATCAAGTGAACTCTGAGCAGTTGAAATCATTGAGCCATAAGGCTCAGGTTGTAGTTATCAAAATGGTAGGTTTGGTAAAAACTACCTTTATGTATTTATATGCATCTTAAAGATTTCCTTAGTCCTCTTCTGCTTGAGCAGAACAGTTTTTCATAAGCACAAAGATATTTTAAAGAAAAAGTCAAACTTGTATAAACCTTACATTTCTAAATGAAACTTACTGGATTCTAGCTTCTAAAATAAAACCAGCATTTCTTTACCTAAGTTGTGTCTAGTGTATTGAAACAACAGAGCCGCACACTTTTATATTTGACCTAGTTAAGTATGTTTTAATGAATAGATTTACAAATGTTGGGTAAATGTGGCATGTTAATATCACTGCTGGCATTTAAATAAAAAACGAAGTTAATATTTTGATCGCTTTCTTTACACATTTATTTTGTGTCACCCAGAAATCCTACTGTTTTACACATACCATTACATTAGAATGCAGTTGGAATATCACTGTGCCACAGAGCTCCACAAGCACATTTCCTGAGCTGATGCTGAAAATAACCCACAGGAAAAGGCTGCTGTTGAGCATATAAATGGGTCTTTCATCAATTCTCATATCACATTTGACTCTGCATTCTACATCTGATGTATTCTCTAGAGCTACATTTTGTTAATTTATATCACCGTTGGCAAACGGAGACAGAGCGCGCACGGTGGAGGCGGGGGAGAAAGGCCAACTTCGGTGACAAATATGCAGCGTTAACTTCGCTTCCTCCGCCTTTGGGAAAAGGAAATACCTATGAAGAATGCCAAAATCAGGAAAAACACAAACATGGAATAAAAGAGGAAAGGAAAAGATAAAGCACTGCAGATTAATTTACAAAAGTGCGTGACACCCGAGTTCCTGTTACCCACGAGCAGGGGGTTAGGAAGGAGCCTAGGGGACACAGCAGCTTTATGCACTGCTTTGCTTCCTTCAGGCTACCCCACGTCACACTAAGCCACCCTCCAGCTGAAGCCAAGAGCCAGCACACTGAGCTGAGGGCAACGTCACCGGAAGGACAAGGACATCCTTGTATTGTACCGGGGCAGCAACGGGAACAAGAGTTAGGACATTTTTGCTATCTGTGGTGAGCATTTCTTCAGCGGGAAACAAAGGATAGCGGAGTTTACCCTCAAAATGGCTCTTTTAGTGCATATGGACTGCATGAGCATCAAGCTTATTTTCTAGACTGTGCAGGACTGTGACCAAAGTAGCCACCAAACCTTCTGGAGAGCGGATGAGGATTCACCCAGCAGCTGGGCAGTGCTCACAGCAGTGCCTGCCTCATCACCACTGCCACCATCTTCCTGCCTCTCATACTCAAAAGCACACCCAGCCCTAACCACCTAACTAAAAAGATAACGTTGAGAATTGAAACCACATCTGTTTTTATGTAGCACTCGTAACACCACCTGATAACTTACGCGTCTTTCATTATTGCACCTCCAACTCTGTCAAAAGTTTCCCTGGCCATACCAGCCTTCTTCACCCACCTCCTTCTTTTACCAAAATCAAGAGGGAGCCCTCGAAAAGAGGGATGAAACAAATTTCAAAGACAAAAATTCTTTTTCATTACCATCTTGGAGATCTTCACAATTATTTGCATTTCACAGGACGTTTCAAATCTTTTCATGACTGGATTATATACCAGAATAACAATATTGGAAAAATGTAGTTCTCCAACTCCTTTCTCTCCCTCATTGAAGATGGAGAGGATCAGACCTCAGAATCTCTCCCACTGTCAAAACAGATTAAATCAGCACATCTCAAAAACATATTTGCAAGAGAATGTGTTAAGATTCTAATCAAGTTCCTATTTATTCTGATTTTAAAAATTTAAAAAAAAGGGGGAGGGGGGAATATCAGCACAGTTCTACGAGCTTGCTTTAGAAGATTTGAGTATTTTTCCAGAGTGCCAGTATGTTCTTCTTAGAGGATATGCATTTTATTTCAGGTTGTTTAGCAGACTAAACTGTAAAGCCTATAAAGCTGTATAACTGAAAGACACTCCAATGCTAAGGAAAACTTCTCTTGCTGGAAAAGCAGACCATGGAGACATTGACCCACATAAAGTTTCTTGGAAAGACGGAAAAGAAAACCCAAACCAGTCCATATGCTCTCCTGAGTAAAAAAAAATCACTGCGAGTCTTCCATGTAGTTTGAGATGCTACCCTAGTAGTACAAAATAACTAACTTGACACTACAAAATAGAGGAATTCCAGACCCAAGGTCCCCAGCACCTGCGTTCTTCCCAAAGTCCATAAGTTAAACATGAACATTCCCAGGCAACTGTACTACTACCACTTCTCACCACCATTTCCAAGCCTCCCTGATTTGACTCTGATTAGACACACCTAACAAATACAGAATTTGTTTCCTCATGGTCTGTAAGAGCAAGAAGTGAGAAGTCAGCAAAATGGCTTATTCCTTATATCTGATAGGCAAGAATTGCTCTGTCCATTCTTGTCCATTCCCAGCTCTGGGGCTGGGACTGCCAGAGAAGCTCTGCAGTCGGCCTTGCAGGGGACTGGGAGCGGAGATTTGAGCCCTGACTCACTCCTTACTGACAAGGCCTCGGAGCTGGCAGAAGCCTCCCTGCTGCACCACAACGTGTAGGTGAGAAAATGAGGGAGGGGGAAAGGAAGGCAGGCTCAAGGAAGCAGGATACAGAAAGAAAGTCAGTGATAACACATGACCAAGGATAATGAAGCCTGACAGGAAACCTAAATAGCCTGTTATCAAAGCTATGTCATTAAAACCTGATGGACAATTGCAGAGAAAGAATTTTATGTGCAACTAAGGGTGGCAGAAGCCAGCTAGACACGCAGGGGAGACTGGAAGACAAGACTGCAGGGCTGATGCAGAAGGAGAAACCGACCTTCTTCAGATCAGAAAATAATCCATTATAATCTTTGAGAAACAGGTGAAATTAAAAAAAAATCTACATACTTGGCCTCTACTTATCAGGTAGTTATAGTCTTCAAAAAATTCAATAAAAAGAAGACATGGGTTTTAATGTATAACACCTCCAATACCTAAAATATATTTTATGCATTCAAATCTCAGCATAAGGGCTTGAACTTGCAGTATTCTAAATGCTATTTAGATCTTGCAGACTTTTATTAATTTAGTGTTTCTGAATGGGAATTTTGGAATTACAAAAAAAACCCCAAAAACAAAGAAACAAACAAAACCAAACAACCCCCCCCCCAAAAAAAATCCACACCAAAAACCCACAAACACACACAAAAAACCCTGAATATACCCCCACCACAACATCAAAGAGGAATATGTATCAAAGCGAAGTGCTTAACCTCACAGATTTCAATATGAAATTCAATATTCCACAAAGGTTTTCATGGACACTTAATTGACCTCTGGGGACTCAGTCACCAAAGCAGAATTTAGTACAGAAAACTAAACCGATATTTTGCATTGACATGCTCTTTTCTGGAAAACCAATGGATTAATCTAAATCAGCAGGTGTGGGGAAAATACGAAGTAATATTTAATTAAACCAACACTGAAATCATAAAGGATTGTTGTCACATGGTACTCCCCCCCTCCCCAGGCCTTTCCTCGCTGGAAACACAATGACACAGTTATAAATAAATTAGCAGTCACGTACATTTGCAACATCTTGAAGGAACACTGTCAAAAGTAGCCAGTAAATACAGTATGCTATTCCCAGAAGGCTGAAGGAGTAGACTCATTCAACCTGAAAGACAATTCTCTCGCCTAGAAAAATGTAACAAATACCAAAAGGAAGGCCAAAAGATCCAAAAAAGTTTCTGTTTTCTGCAGCATGACAGATGTTCCAAGGCACATTCATTGTTCCTTTGCATCTTTAGTTTACTGGACACATGTACACTCAATATTACTTTTAGATCTAAGGAAGATTTTGCTGTCCTCCTCAGAATAAGGGTCTGACACAAAAATATGGTAACTAAGGCATAAATATTTATCTTTCATTTGGAATTTTCAAAAGAATGGTGTTACTTTGAAACAACCATTACAACTGCTGGTATCTGACAACACTAAATGAATTGTGGTATTACCAGCATCACTGACTTTTCATCTCACTTTTCAGGCCTGAACCATTGTTTTTGCAAAAAAAAGCCCCAAAACACCAAAACCAACAAAAACCCAAACAAAACAAAACCCAAAACAAACAAATGAACCACAAAACCCAAACAAATAAAAAACCCCCCAAACCACAAAAGCCACCAAATCCAGAGAGCTGCATTTCCTGTTGTTATCTGTGACTGAATAATGATATTTAAAACTTCTTTTACACTTAACAGCCCATTTTCTATCTCACAGCATCTAGTCTTCACTCACTTTGTTTATAGAGTCCTCATAAAGACACATTCATCTAAATTATCCATTTTAAATTGGCAGTCAAACAGGTAGGCCAGACCAAAATAAACAATCCTGAAACACCATTTCGAAAGACTTCTTTTTTATACAGTGGAAACAAAACATAGATTATCAGCTCCCAAGGTTACTTACTTTATTGAGAATATTCCCCTGAACTACTTAACAAAAACCAAATCCATTCTGACTCCCATCGGCAGCACCTGTTTCACCTCAGTGGTTCACACACCGGATCAGGACCCTGACTCTCTTCCTTTCAAAGCCAAGCCTTCTCTTTTCAGTAGAAAGGAGGTTGACATCAAATAAGTCAGAAATGAAGTTCTGACAACTGATACCTACCATTAATTACCCAGGCCTTCCATTTGCATTTAATTCCCTGTGGGAAGGCTCAAGCAAACAAAACATATCCGAATTAAATGAGACATACGAAGTTCAGATAAAAGTGTCAAAAGCTATTACCATTCTCCATTAAAGCACGCTGGTTTCACCAGATGGGATTGTGAGGAAATTTCTGAGTAACCACCAAAGCACTGAGCACATTATCAAAATTTTATGTCTTCCTCCAGAAAGAAATGTTGCATGAGCTAAAGACACCATTGAACTCTTTGGGTAATGGCAAGACTGGCATTCAGACTTAATATATTGAATACGTGCTATTATGACCAGAAGTGCAGGCAATCGGGCTGAATTTCTCAGAAGAACAATCTCATTTGTACATTGGCTTTAACCATAACATAATTTGCTTTGAGCTCCCCATTAGCAGCGCATTACAGGAATTTGTGTGCCGTGATCTATGAAAAAGAGCCGAGTGCGTGTTCCGACAGGCTGGGGAAAACGCAAGAGGCGGTTATTTCAATAACAACAGCAGCACTGTTTCTCTAACTGGTTTTATAATACTGCCTGGCCCGGGAAATGATAAAAAGCTCTTACAGAACTATGCAGAAAGGGTAAGACAACATTGATAAGGAAGCTTCAAAGGATTTGAGATAACACTGGATGGGAAAACTGGAGAAGCTGCCTGCCCAGCCCATCTGGGCGAGGACCCTTACACCTCCCTAGGCAGAGCCAAAACGAATATTCATCCCTGCTCTCCCAGCAGCACTGATCCAGGTCAGGAGACTACTGTATTGTTGTGTCCCCTTTTTTTTCCCGAGGGATTTCTTGATTCTCTGAAATCTATTGAAGTAACTACATGCATTATTTGTTTCATAAGGTAGTTTCTGACTATTTAATTTGATTTAAAATAAACACACCAATGGCTCTGGTTATGGTTTTCTATGAGTGCTTTTTAAAGAAAAAAACACAAACCCAGTTGTGCCAAGAACATCCAACTTAGGGAGCAGCTTCAGGTATGGATGTGCCAGCGAGACCACTTAAACCCTTACATCACCACTGGTACTGGGGAAGGCTTATGTGGAGAGGGAATAACTATAAATCTCACACACTTAGCCAGATAAGAAAAACTACAGAATTTCACTTCAGGAGCAACTGCAATCTCACATCTACCATGCTTCACACAGCAAAACTATCCTTTTTCTGAAGCAGACAGATATTCACCTGGATTCAGAACAAAACAACACAAACCAAAACGAGTCACATTAACACATGAAATGCATCCTTATTTAAGTTTGGTCTCACCCTTCTTAGGTGCACCAAATTGAGGGAATACCAAGAGAGTGTGGTCAAAATCCCCGCAAGATTATAGACTTAAAAAGCATACACTCTGTCAGGAACTTAAATTATACCAAAGACAAAACTAAGACTCATCCTGCTCTAAACTATAAATACACTCAACAACTACTTGAATAAATTTACCAGTACCGAGCCCATAACTAGAAATCCTACTTTCCATGATAAGGTTTCATGCTTTCCAACAAACAGAGCCAGGTTGGTAATATTAGCCATAAAACAATTAACACAGGATGCCCTTTAAAATATTTGTCTCTTCCTATAGAAGATAACACAGATTCTTTGGAGCATATGTTTGCTATACACACATCCAAAATGAAACAAAGCTGAGTAACTCTCAGTGAAAAATGACGTTAAATGTGACTATCTAGAAGCTAATTAATTTATTCTTGTTGTTATGCGTACGTTCTCAATAGCGTGAAGAAGTTTGCTGGGGACTTTGAAATATACAGGCTGCACATTTCATTCAAATCCTTACTGTTCGTTTGAGATAAAGCTTTAGGATCTGTAAGACGAACTAATTAGCTGAAGTTAAGAAATTGCATGACACCATATTGGGTCAAAACAATGCTTTACCTGTCACCACACTGACAGACACACTAAGTGATGCTGTTTAGGGAGAACACGTGAGTCTGGCCACTCTCTGTGGCCCATTTCTCTTCTCAGCATCCAGTCACAGTAATACAAATATTAAAAGATCTGTTCCTGCCTATTTCATTTACCATCCGTTTTGGACATAGAATCACAGAATCATTAAGATTGGAAAATAGCTCAAAGTTCATTCAGTCCAACTGTTAACCCAGCACTGCCATGTTCACCACTAAACCACGTCCCCAGGTGCCACAGACAGACATTTCTTGAACACTTCCAGGGACAGTGATTTCACCCCTTCCCTAGGTAGCCTATTCCAATGCCTGACTACCCACCCTTTCAGTGAATGAATTTTTCCGATATCCAATCTAAACCTCCCTGGCGCAACTGGAGGCCGTTCCCTCGTATCTATGAACCTGTCCAATCCCTTTTTGAATCTGCTGATCTTATCTGAGCTAAAGAAACACAGCAGCGACCTGCAGAGTTACCAAACACCATCACACTAATATTCTATGAGTCACACAGAAATTGTGCACCTTTGCTGGGAGCACAGGCAGATACAGAAGACTCACTGTATTTAGGGAGAGGCAGCAGCTTCTGTTATACCCAAAAAAGCTTTCCAGACCTGATGAAGAATTTGCATACCCAAAAGCTTGTCTGCTTTTCCCAGCTCTATCATCTGATCTAAAAATATATTCATTCCCCCTACAAACCTAGCAACTATGCACTTCCAGTTCATCGTGAGACTGGTAAGGTTCATTCCTGCCCATTGAAGTATTCTTGGATACCAATACATGACTGTATTTGATTTGCTTTAATTAAATCTGGAAAAATTTCCCAAATTTTGAGGAATATGTGAGGAACAACTAGCTTACTTTTCCTCTTGCCTCATTGCCAAGTGCAAGCAGTTTTCAAAACATCAAAAGCATACAGAAAGATATACAGGAACGACTGTCCTGCTGACATCTAACAAAAGGGGTACAGCCTCTCAAGTTACCATTTAAACATATTTACAACCAACACAGTTACAATGCAGCTGTTTAACTTTCCTTTTCTCTTTATTTTACCTGTCAAGTCTCCAACGCCTGCTTGTAGCTTCACAAGGCTCCTCAAATTCATAGAAGTCAGTGCTCTGGTCTTCCACGCTGCTGGAGTTCTGCCACTCAGAGCAGAGATTTCTCCTAGCACCCATTGCAAAAGGCAAGTTCTCATACTCGGGTATTTCCTCGTAGTGACGCACGTTCTCGTACTCTGGAGCACAAGTGCTGGTTGCAGAATTCAAATGCATTTGGGACAAATTCTCTCCCAGAAGTACATGTCTATCTAAGGACTCCAGCCTTTGGTTATTTCGCATCTCAGGCTGACTTCTGTTTCTCTGCCTCTTCTTCTGGGATGCTGGACTACTTATTTCTACGGAATGCGCCTTGGCAGATTTAGCTTTCCTTTCACTGCCTACAGACCCTATATTCCTGTTATTATTTCCATACCCATCCCCATTGGAAAGGTTGGCAATAGCACTCTCCACTGACTGGCTGCCTTTAGACAGAAATTTTTGAAAGTCGCTTTTCTTTAAGCAAACTGACAGTTTCATGTTCAGAAGCTTTTTCAAGCTATTTTTCTTGTGATGGTCTTTGCAGGGCTTGTCTGTCCTGTCCATGTCCACAGCAGAGAGAGACTTGGCCCTGGGCTTCGTCACAACAGTCAAGTGGCTGAAGCTGGTAGCAGTTTTTAATGATTCAGAATTTCCTGAAAATGGAAGAATAGGATGAGGTAACTTCCAGACAGGTTTTTCAGAAGAACGTTTGGGTATGTCACAGGACGAAAGTGCATCCTGCTCCTTGGTTCGTGGATGTGCAAAGTGAGATCCTTCTAGAAGGCTGTTTGATTTGTCCTCACTGGAGGTGTAAGAACTTTTGTCCACAAGCTCTGCTGATGCAGCTTTTTTCAGCAGGCCAGCAGCTGGAAGGCCGTGCCTCTGCGGTTTCTTAGGAACAACTCTTGGAGAACTATCATCTTTTATTTTAACTTCTTTATCCTCCAAGTTTTGTGGGGAAACATGGAGGCTGCTGGAAGCGGATGAGTGCTGACTGCATGTCAATTTGAGCTGCTTTGGCAAACTCATGGACAAGGTATCACACCTGACAAAGTTAGTCCTTCTGTCCACAGCATCCGGCCTACTGGTGTCGTCTGTTATCTCATCCACGGAGTTATGGTCTGCATTTAAAGAAGATTCAACACTTCCCACCCAATCAGGACTTCTTTGTGAAAACTGAGGCAAAAGATTTTGTGGAGCTGACTCTTTCACAGCAGGTTCCTTTACCTGAGGCATTTTTTCTGCATTGCTTTGAGTTACCTCACATTTTTCAGGATGAAACACTTCTGCGTTATTGTTATAACAAACACTTTGACCAAGGACATTAATTTTTGCTGGCTTTTTTATGCTTTGGTCCACAAGCCCATAAGAATCTTTCTCTGAATTAGATGGTTCCTTTGTTCCTTCTCCTGTGGTGTCTATGCCATCCTGACGGACTAGACATGCAGCACGTGGCTTTCTTGGCTTAGGGACAGGAAGCACTTTGGAGCTCAGGACTGAAGATGTTTCAGGGGAGGTTTTATCAGCTTTCATCCCTACTTCACCTGAAAACATCCTATTGCTACTTAAATTTTCATTCTCTAGGATTTCCTTGTCCAACAGGGAAGAACAACCGTGATTATTTTCAGTCAAACTAGGACAAATTTCAGACATCTGAAACTCATCAGCAATAATCTTACCATCAGCATTTTGTTGCTTCCCTTTAGCTACCTCAGAAGATGATGAAGACTGCACAAATTCCATAAACTCTATTTTAACATCATTCTTGGAACTGCTGCCATCCCCTTTGTCAAGCCTGTCCGCATACCTGTGCCTCACAGGACTGCTGTTAGGAAACACACCATGAGTTAGGACATCCTTAAGTTTCTCTTCCAAAATGCTGGCTTTCAAAACCACCTGACTTCTATTTCCCAGTTTTTCATTGTGACTATCCCCCAGAGACAGTGCATTTCTTTCACCAAGTTTGATGTTCTCTAAGGTGTCAAAGTGCTCAAGAATGATCTGAGTTTTACAGGTGTTCTCTCCATTTCCAAGTTTATGAAGGCATTCGAATTTGCAAGGTGACACAGGTAGAATATAGGCTGTGTTTCCAGTACTCCCTTCTGAGGTTTCATTTTTATAGTTCAAATGGTCTAGAGTTTGAGAAGAATCTTCCCTGTGCTCCTCAAAGCTTTTTGTGCTTTTTCGTGTAGATGATGGAGGTTTAACTTCTGGAATGGAAGAGCTCTTGAGAACCTTTGGTTTCGGTGCAATTGCTGGCTTGGTTTTCCTCGCTGCTTGTATCCCACCGGAAAGTACAATATCAGGCTTCGGTGCAACAGGTGGAGGCGCTGCTTTGTGTCCTAGGGCAAATTTGGGTTTGGGGGCCACCGGTGGCTTCTTAATTTCTAGGAAGGATGGAAAACAAAGACTTTAGTCACCATTGCCCACAGAACAACTTCACCTGCAATGCAGTATTATTAAAAGTTTTCTAACATTTAACTTGTGATCTACAAGATCTCAATGTCTGTATGGATATATTTTTCTCTTAAAAGCATGCCTCCCTTCCCTAACACCACTTTTTTTCACTAGTTGCCTCTCTTTGTTTTAATAGGCCCATCAAGGAGTGGTAGGAAAGTTTTCAAAGTCTTTTCGTAAACAGTTTACTGTAATATTAGTACATGTACTCGCTCAGATGCTAAAGTCTGATGCCAAGAAAAGCAAAGCAGATTCGCCTGGTTTTGCAGTTTTAACTGTAATACCACTGTAAAATGGTGCAAGTACATTAAGTGCCACACGTATAATGAGCCATGAAGTCAATGGGACAGCTAGACTAATGACCAGGGCAGTCAGGCCCTTCCTCCACCACCCTGAGGAATTGTGTAACCTAAAATCTCTCGTTCCCTTCCTCTCCTCTCCAAACAATACTGAGGTGAATTGCTGTACCAGTTGCAAAATTGCCATGTCACCACCAACAGTTCAGTTAGTCTGTGGTATGACGTTAATGCAGTAATTTGTACAAAGGCAGTACCTTTCTATTGTAAAACACTATTTCTGTGCCTCATATAAAATTACTCTTCCCAACACGTCTGACCTAGAAACAGTCACCACTATTATGAATCATGACCAACTTGGCACAACAAGATGACAAACCCTGGGGAGAGTGTACAGGGCTCAGGAAAAGGAGCTCATGAGGAACTTTGCGACTGTGAAGTTTTAATCCTGTTGTTTGAGTGGTTTGGGGGTTTTTTGTTTGCTTGTTTTAGGGTTGCTTTTTTTTAAGGTATGCCTGACATTTGAGTATTGCAGGAGAATATTTATGACCAATTCATTTCCACATGCTGGAATAATTTCAGATTTCTAAGTGAAATGTGTGCTAACTGATTTATAAAGTAAACAAGTGTCTCATGCTGTTTATGTATTACCTCTGTATTTACTACCTCTGTTTTGATCAATATTTTGGTATACTTTCAGTAAGTCATATACACGTTAAATAAAACCCTCAAGAAAACGTACTAGTTAATGTTTCACATGCAAATAGATAGGGTAGGCCATTGATTTATTATTCCCTTTGAAATATGGCTTTGGTGTTTGGTTGTGTTTTACCACCATTATTACCACAGATACGCAACTACACCTTAATCTCTAGCCTAGAAATGCAAGAATGAAGTTTCAAAGTTTAGGTTTGTTTTGTAGGGATTCGTTTGTTTGAAGGAAATCTAGATGAGTTTAAAAAAAAAAAAAAAAGGAAAAAAAAAGAAAAAAAAAGAAAAAAAAAAAAAAGCCAATGCCCTCAGTTGCAACTATTTCCTAAACAGCAAGCCACTACTCTAAGCAGAGAGCCAGAAACAGTAAACCATGTTTTCCTAGGACATGAATGGTACTAATGGTACTTCACTAAATGGCACCCAGACTGACTCTACTTACACTTAGAATGGCTGCCCTTGCTGCCATTACATTAGTGAAGAGGTAAACCCAATGGCAGAGACAATTTTTAAGAAATTCTGCAAGAGGGAATCCAGAATTTCTTTCCGAAGGTACAGCTCCCTACAGCCACTGACAACAATGACCCACCTACCACCTACTGCCGAGGCTATACCACCTTCTGCATCCCATCTAAAGGCAGGTTTCCTACAGAGAGGAGAGTCAACAATTTGCTAGGAAAAAATAAAATTAACCCTTTGGGTGGGTAACTACTGATCCCGAACAGCAGAAGAGAGCTCTACAATCACTTTCAGACAAGTCCACTGCTTATTCAGTTGGAAAATGAAGTGATGGCAATAAAGGAGCCTGTGTTCCACAGTAAAAAAACAAGGAAGGGATACCCAATTTGTCTCAGAACACAACACAGTAGTAGACCTGGGCCATGTTCAGGAACATTTATTAAGCTATTAAAATTCCCTGAAAACAGGAGAGAGACAGGCTGCTTTGGAACCCTTCCTGATGCCCAAATGAGAGACACAGATTGAAAAAGATACAGGAGATTAAACACTGGCTAGGTAAGCAATATCCTGTGGATCATTTTTCCCACTCACAAACTGAAGTCCATAAACCTTGGAAGTGTCTCTCTCTATAGTGGGACTGCCTAACATTTTTGATACCGCCAAACTAGATTACTCTGCAGGGCTTTCAACTAGTATTTATTAGGGAGCACACTCAGAAGTTATGATGTGCCACCATTACCTTAATATAAACTATCAAAAAACCCCATGGTTTTACCAAAACTAAACCATGAAAATGTAAAGAAATGCAAAGAAAACAAACCAGTCGTTTATAAGCCAGTGGTGGAAACCTGGTTAATGAAGAGAGCAGAAAAATTCACTTCTGATAATAAGTGCAATTCAATATGATTTCCGAAGCCTACTAGAATTTTTCAAATTACTTCAATGTTAAAAAGCATTGAGACAGACAGAAGAGACCAGCAAATTGTGTGGGATAATAAAGACACCACTGTCTGCTTTAAAGTGATTGCACATTTCATCTAGAGTAGATGTGGGTCAATGTCTTAACAGGCACATTACAGTCTCGGTATCAATACAGATCTGCAGTCAACCGCTCCATCAGAAAGGAATGCGATGAAGAGCCCTTTCAAACATAAATGTGACGTGAGAGGAAAGACTCCAGGAAGGGAATGCATATCAGTAGTTTTCCTCAACAAAATATCTTTAAGTTTCTGAAGAATACAAGCAATGAAATACTTAGAAAAAAAATCACAAGGGGAAAAGTATGGTAGATTTATATTAGAAATAAAGAATTAGAGTTCCGTTGCTTATAAACTAATTCAATTCACTGTTGGCTGAAAAGCACAGTTCTACATAACAGTGCTCTAAAAGGGACAATTTCCCATCCAGAATAGAAAGAAAACTAAGTAGGAGGCAACTGTTATATATAAAGGTGTAAGGAATGACTGGAAGTCATATGAGAATGACTTTTTGTTAAGTGGCAGGCATAAGCAAGCCTCTTTGGTGAAAAACAATAAATATAATCAAGGAAGCATTACAGAGCAAATGCATGGAGTTGTTGGACAGTGGGCTTCTTCCTGGTGCCATATGGAACTAACTAGTCACCTAAGGACAGAGATGCTTGGTTTTGCTTAGGAGAGTAAAAATTGAAGAGAATTTGGAAATCATTGTACAGTTATTTTATGAGAGCTCCATGCAGGTCCGAAGCTAAGCAGTAAATAATCTGATAAGTATAAAAGATGAAGGGAGTTGAAAATATTTCTGTACATAGCACCTGCCAGACTGTTAGTGAAATGTTATGTCACCTTCTGGCAATCTCAGAAATAACTACAGAAGTATCCAAGGTCTAAAAATTATGCTTCAAATCCCAAGGAGGCTCATCCTGGTTAATTTAACCAAGAATTTAAAAAGTAAAATGGTAATAGAATATATACTTATGCACACGTGAAAGATTTTTGATAACAGATGGCTCTTGAATCACAAAAACCCCAAACCCAAACAAACACCAAACAAAACCAACCAACCAAACAAAAACCCCAAAACACTAAACCCCTGATGAGATTCCATAGCTGACCAGTGAGGTTTGACAAACTAGAAACAAAGCTCTAAAATTACTAGGAAACCCAAAGGATAATTAACTACAGAAACATCTCGCCCAGTGTTGTGGGGGAGCCACAAGCGCTTACAGGCAACTTAAATTCACTTTCTGACACATGCTGAATTTTTAGAGGAAACTTTCGCCTGGACACTGGATTCTCTAGCCTGTCTTACTCAGGAAACTAGGGAATCACTATGATTTTCCCCACTCCAATCTTAACCCATTTCTCAAAGAGAATCCCTGCATCCAGGGATTCCAGTAATAAATGCAAATCTAAGAGCAGAAATACAAAATTTTATTTGCATAAACAGATTAAATGTTTAAGAGCCAGAGAAACTGTCAAGGAGATATCCTCCAACTTGTTTGACTATGCAAAGGAAGAAATCCATAAATAAAGTGACTAGCAATGCTGCCATCACCAACAGGAAATCTGCTGCTCACGTAGGAACAGCCAACACCATGCTCAGTGCTGAAGGGAAAAAAAAGGTGCTTAAAAATACCAACACCTAACCCCCTTAAAAAAGGTGGATTTAAAAGGGCATTATTTTTCTAACAACAAATTGCCATGAGCATCACCTATGTAGATCAATGCACGTGCTCTTCGTCTGACTTCAGGTCACAGCACAGAAAACAGACATTTATATCTCTGGTGAATTATGTCCTTCAGCATGCTGAGGAAAAAGCAACACCCATTCTCATCCTGCTGATCTCCTCTGTGACCAACACTTGTTATTGCTTGACTGGTAAGTGCTCCTGCTCTTCCTTTGATTTGTTTTAGAGGAGGATGTGAACATCCTGAAGCAACTTCTACTCTCAATCCTTTGGCCCTGAAGTGCTCCCCCATTTCTGTTCTTCAGATGATAGGATTTGACAACTGAGGACCTCACATAAAAACACTTGTGTATCTTCTCCTACGCGCTATCACGAGAATGAGCAGAAAAGCCAGTAAGACGTGGCAATCTTAAGTATTATTATTACACAGCTTTAAATCCTTCTCAAATTTTTACCTCTTTATATCTTCCCCGCCCTACATAGGACTAAGGAGAAACAATGATATATGAAGGTGAACTGAGGCAAAAAATCAAACAGCACTATCCCTTCTGCAACAAACCCTATGTTGCTAAAGGAATATTTTTCCCAGGTAATTTTTATGCCAATACCTTTGAGATCGTGTTAATAACTTCTATATTTAAGAACAACAAAAGAACAGGAACAAGTCATGTTGACTTGCATCTGTCCATGAAAAGGGGACAAATGGTTCTAGACACTGTCAAGCTAACATAACTTGATATTCCTTTCCTTACAATGCTTCACGCGAACAGAGGCTCCCCTCCTGGTATTCAGGATGCCCTATGGGACTACCTCAAGTCACCCAAGAGGTATCCCGGGCAGGATCCTGCAACTCACCCTAAAGTAATGTCCTTTCTGAACCACAAAACAGTAGGAGGACAGTAAAACAATGAATTGGCGTGGCATTAGATTTTGACAACAGCTGAGCGTAAGCTTAAGGTATGGGGACACAATCAAACTACTATAGGGTAAAGCCAAGGTGTGAATTTAACAAATCTGCTACTTCATAGAAGCTGGTCATAGGAATACTCCTATCTTACCACACAGTATATACAGCAGTTTATTCCTTTTCACCTATAAGATAACATATATTTCACATGCTACTTCACAGATCTATTTCACACACGCTAGGAAAAGAAAAGGGCTTCAAACAGTTACCACTCAGCAGCTGGTCTAGAGCAAACACAGGCATTGGCTTCCTTGTGGCACCTTGTTTACACATGCACACTGTATTCTCAGATACAGGAAATCACATCTGTGGGCTATACATGAAAATAATACGAAGCCTGGAGGGTATCTACCAAGAGATCGATGTGCTGTTCTTTCTTACATGAAGGAAGAGCTTGCTCCAACAGCCAATTTACCGTTCCTGAGACTACTTCTGGCATAAAACCCTACAACTCACAGACTCAAAACAAGGAAGCCAATCTGACTTCTAAAGAACACGTAGGGAGAAGGATAATTACTGCTGTGTTTGGAATACACTGAGAGATTATTGCACTGGCACTCAATAAACTGCAGAGAGAAACAGATAAAGTATTTTAAAACTCCTGTTCTCCAGCAGCCTAAATTTTCAAGACTCATTACAAGGTTTTTCAGGTCAATTACTTAGTTTTCAGTTACAGAAAGAAAGTTTAATTAGGTAAACACCTCAAAAAGTATTGCGAGATCATTAATTTATTTCCTGCAAATGTTTATTTATTTTCTCATTATGCAGAGGCTCTGATTTTCTCAGGTGCCACAATGCTCAAAAGAAACAAAAAAAGGAATGAGTCATAACATCCTGGAAGATAACACATGTAGTTTTTAAAGTACAAGGAAAAACTGTGGTTTCCAAGCCACTACAGTTTTAGAAAACATCCTAAATGAAACTGCAAAAGGAAAACATCCATTTCAAAATCTTCGGTTGTTCGCTGACTTATTGAAATAAAACATGAAAGTTAGGGATAACTTCAGAGTAAGGACAAGAGATGAATAAACAACCTTTTAAGATCACATGCAGAGACAGAGCTGAGTAACTCTAATGAGACTTGACACATTCGAGGGTTAAAGGGACATTAAACCCTGTAGGCCTCATTTTTTTTCAATCCTTGAAAGCAATGAAGTTTGATTGGAAAAGTCATGTTGATTTTGTTTATTCTCTTCCTGCTATGTTTTTTCCATTTGAACTACATTTCTGACATTAAAATACATTTTTCTCATTGTTGTTGTCAAATCCAATTTCAAGCCTAAGCTGTACATTCTGCCCACATTAAATAAGCTCTATAGATTCACATATAAGGACTGTTTCTTCAGCAAGAAATAATAAATGTCAAACTCATAACTCTGAGCTTTTGTTTTTTCCTTTTAAAGGCAAAGCACATACTTGAAGCCAGCATAACACTTACAGGCAGAAAACGAGTAAATGGACATTCACTGGCATCATGTATATAGTGTGTGTATGCATAAATGTATCTTGTGCAGTACGTGAGAAAGCAATGGCAGCAATTCACAGCTGTAAGTGAAGACTGAAACCAACACATGGGTTGATCGCTGCAATAAGATCATCTTTAAATTACGTAAAAGTATTTTTTTTAAAGTGCTATAGTTCCTTAGCTCCAACAATTCCAGATTTACATATACATTTTAAAACATGTAAGCAACAGCTGGGGCAGAACTCCATCACAGAATTACGTTCAGCTCTGGACTGAGACGTAACTGAAACAATTTTGTAGAGGAAAGAGAAAAGAGACGCAGCAAGACACGGAATATGCACTGCATTATTTAGAAAGGCAGAAGGTAGGCTGGAGTGAGGTTAAGGCTGGGTTATCAATCTCAGACCTTTCGCAGCTCCTGTCCTTGGGGAGAAGCTGTGCTTGGCGTTCCTCTCCATACCACAGTCACCTCAAACAGCACAGTATCTCTCTTAGAGAGAGCCCTGCATATCAAGAACACATCTGCCAATCCTACTTAAAAAAAAATTAAAGCAATCCATACGATGGTGCACCACGTTGCTTTGTCCTAAAGGTACATTAAAAGAAGACACAAAAGAAGCACTTAGGCCCTTCAAGTCAAACTGAAGGAAAGATTTCCAGCATTTCAAGTTCCACCTGAAGCCTTCACAGACAATAACATTTTTACTGGAACTCTGTATTACCAACCAGAAAGCTGGCTTACATAGCACAAATCAGAGTAAGAACTGAATTCAGGATTAAATAATTTCAATGTAGGAAATAGATTCTATAGATCATAGGACTGAAATTAAAATACAGGTGTTGGTAAGTTTTCATGTGATCATTAGCTTTATAAAGAATGCCTATATATTACAGGCACTAAGTTCTGCAGCAATAAAAAGAGAGGGATGTTAAACCTTCAGAACTGTCCTCTGGCAGTCTTCAGCCTTTTCATACCCTGCCTAGGAACCGCTTAACTGAAACGTCAAAAGCTGTCATGACGCTGTCAGCAGGATCGTGAATCTCTAATCTTGTTTCACCTGCTCCCCGTTTATTTTTTTATCTTCACGTAATACATCACACACAAAATACTCTTCATCCTCTCCTACATACCCCTCATCTTCCCTCTTCCTGCCCACCCGTACTCTTAATGCCTCCCTCTTGAAAAAACTTGCTAAAATTTAGATTTGCCATGAAACTGTCCCACTTTCTTTCCTGATATTCCTCAGCATCCCTTTCTCTTTTGCTTACTTTGTTCACCAGAACCCCTTTGTCCTCACCTTACCCATAAACACCACCACAACGTACGCTTAAAGCTGATTTAGTCACACCACCTAAGATCTAAACGTCCTAAAATCACTGTTTAGTACTGAAAATCTACCCAACCTTCTGAAACTTAGTACCGTATCGAATTTTAACAGCTTTAAGCTCTTGAGCACCCCCTAACACTTACTTTGTTTGCACAGCTGTCTAACTCTTAAAAGATTAGGGGTGAACGGCACTATCAGCGGCACTACTAAAAACGGGAACATATAATGCAGCTGTTAAGCAGAGATATCCTGCTTTATTACGTGCTTTTCAAAATCTAAACAAAATCAGTGCTGTCATATATACTAAAAATGGGACTGTTTTAAATGAAGCAGAAAGATGCATTAAATAGCTTTTCATTTTCCAGTAAATTCTGATTAGCTATGAGAGCTCGGATAACTTAATTAACGCTGGAGTCAATAACAATTTGACATACTCGAGAGGAAAACACTGAGAACTGGGTTGATATTTCTGCTTGCTGACTGTGTATTGCTCTTTCTTTAGAACACCCACCACCCCAATCCTTACAGGAAGCACTTTGCTGCTTCCCGTTTAACCCTACAATTAGCTGTGTTTCCACCCAATACATCATGATTTACACGACACGTTTTCAATGCAGAAACGACTCCTGTTCTCGTCTTTAGGCAGACAAGAAAGGAATCTAACAGAGGGCTGAACAAAAGTCCTAAGTTAGCACACAACCGTGCAGGCAAATATAAATACGAGCAATTCCCTTAAACACGGGGTGCTCTTGTTCTGAACCAAGAATTTGCCTTGGAGCTCTTTTAGCCGTTAAATTGGCAGCGGTCAAGAAACGGGGGAGGAAAGGTAAGGAAAGCGCTGAAGCAGGTCAGTTCCAACCAGCAGCTGGAAAGGCCAGAAGCGAACGCTTTCCAGCACTCCCGTGGGGCTCCTGCTTGCAAGAGCCCGGCCAAGGCAGGTACATCCCCGAAGCAAAACCGCAGCTGACGAACTCTCGCAGCTCCGCGGAGTCAGACAGAGCGGCAGCCCCAGCCCCGATGCTGGCTCTCCTGCCCGAACCCGGCCCCCAGCAAGGTTTTCCCTGCCGTCAGCTTAGCCCAGGCGCAGGGACCCGCTCGGGACCCGCGGGGCGGTGAGCGCAGAGCCCGGCTCAGCCCGCGCAGCTCCAGCCCCGGGCAGAACGCGCCCGCACGGCCCCGCGGCCAAACGTACCGAGGGGTGCGGGGAGCCCGTAGCAGACTCCGGGAAGGGCTGTCCACCCGACCGGGTGCGGGGTGCGCCCCTCACCGCTCGGACCGCTCCCCGCCCGCCTCCCAGCGCT